>VYZW01041801.1:33350-50340 GCA_013401315.1 Balaeniceps rex
AAATATGACTGCAGCCTAAGAAACCATGTAAGTGCAAGCTGTGAAAGCCACCAGATACGCTAAATAATTGAGCCTATTTTGAACTTTCTGTTGCCACAAACATGCTGGTATAGCTACCTATATTTACTTCTTAAAGACATATTAAAAACTTAAGTCAAAAGTTAGAATATTAAAGTTTGGTCCTATTTTACTAATGGAATCAGTGTGAAATTTTGCTTTTTATTTCAAGACAACCAGACCAATCCCAGTGCTCTTTTCTATAGTAACAGAAGTTTGAAGAGAATAGTAAGGCCAGGAAAATTCAAAAGTGGATCTTCCAGATGAAATGGTCAGCAGGCTGACCGGAAGGAGATGAGCATGGTAGCCTGAGAAACCAACACATCTCAAATATAATGCAGGTCAGTTCTTCCAGTCTTAATCAAAACAATCCATACATCCCATGCCAGGCAGACAGAATTCACAAGTCCTTTCCCCTGCCATCCCTTCTCCCAAGCCACATGGCTCCTGCAGGAGCTCTAGTCCTCACAGGCAGGGACACCACA
Organism: Balaeniceps rex; assembly: GCA_013401315.1. NCBI lineage: Eukaryota > Metazoa > Chordata > Aves > Pelecaniformes > Balaenicipitidae > Balaeniceps > Balaeniceps rex. Next base: position 33,893 of record VYZW01041801.1, read on the forward strand.
CCTGCACCAAACTTCCCCAGGGCTTCTGAAGTGCAGTCATTTAGTAATTGCCCAGCATGAAAATACAAGTCTCTATAAAGCAAAACTGTGAAGATACACCTACAGGCAAAAAGAAAAGTGAGCCCAGAGAAAAATACAGGAGAAAAATACAACATACGTAAGTCAACAAATATGATTTATGTTGCAACCTAGAGCACTAGCACAAGACCCTCACTCCACAAAGCCAGAGCCTGATGGTCACTGAACAGTCTGACTGCTCCCTATGAATCACAATCACAGAAACACCTGTGATAAATGGCTAAAACTCACAGTGCTCAATAACTCTTAACTCTTTTTTTTTTTTTTTAAATGTTGGGGGGTGTAACACATACACACTTGTTTGCAAGAAAACTTGCCTAGAGACAGTTGTTAAAAGTTTCTTTGCTTTCCCTGGAGGAAAAAAAAGTGACTTTCCTTCTATCTGTCAGCAGATGTTTATTTCCTTTTTGCATTCTAATGCATTGAATTATTTACTGGGGCAAGATTAGCTATCTAAACAGACCTGCTCTCCTTTACTAAACCTGCAGGCTGTGTGAGACACCCTTGCATTTGAGAGGAGGAAGAGGGGAAAACACCTCCATTCTTTCCTCACATTGTCAAGATTATAGTTTAAGGATGCTCTCCAAGAGCAAAACACCAGTCTTTTAGAAACATTACCCAAATTTCAGATCATAGAATCATTAAGGTTGGAAAAGACCTCTAAGATCATCTAGTCCAACCATCAACCCAACACCACCATGCCTACTAAACCACGTCCCAAAGCACCACGTCTACATGTTTTTTGAACACCTCCAGGGATGGTGACTCCACCACCTCTCCTCTGGGCAGACTGTTCCAATGCTTGACCGCTCTTTCAGTAAAGAAATTTTTCCTAATATCCAATTTAAACCTCCCCTGACGCAACTTGAGGCCATTTCCTCTTGTCCTAAATGTTACATTGATTTTACAGTTTTGCTGGGACAATGTCAATTTTACACAGGACAGGGAAAGTGGAGACATGAGGTGGTTGTAGTCTGCAGTTTGTACCTCTGGCAGTGCTACCAGATGACTGTGGCTTTATAGGGAAGGTATAAGCAATCCAGTTTGTTGTGCGGCTTCATGTTCTTCCTGCATCTAACAGCAAATGCTCATTAGTATGAAGAGATAGGCAGTCTAGGTGTATTAATGCTGAAGTTCATCTTCAAGAACTTATCTTTCTTATATAAAACCTTAGACAGGAGTGATGAGAGGAAGCGGCAAAAGCAGGAGGAACCACACTAGCTGTAGATGTGCCCATTCTCTTCATGTCAACTGACTCTGCATGATCTTCCAGCTGTTGGCCCCACCATTTTGAGCAAAACCAAGATTTCTTTTTCCCCTGCTCATAATTTTAAATTCAGGAGAATGCATGTCCAGAGACAAAACTCACCTGACACCACCACTGAGTTTTCCCATGGCACTCACTAGATCTTACGCACTGAGCCAGGTACAACCAGCATCCAGTAATACCCAACTTGTTGATTGTTCCCGTGCAGACTGTTGGCTGACCAAGCCAACTCATAGTATACAAAGTTCATGAACCCTTGCAAACCATTAATCAAACCTGGCTTTTATATCTCATGTCTGTAGCAAAAAGTCAGTGACACACATTTCACACTTTCATGAATTCATGTGTAAGTGAGAAAACGCACTTGTGAGGAGAACTTTCACAGATTGTTAGATCATAATATTTTCATCTAAAAACCGGATGTACAAATCTGTTGTGCAGTTTGTTAGTTGGAAAAAGAGATAATCATTCATCTAGAAAACTCTCATAAGACTACCTTTTACTAAGTGAATGCAAAAGCAAACATTATTATGTAAATATTAAATGAAACAAACCATGAATACTGAAAATAAGAAGACACAAAAGCCACTGGTTTTACAGGCACATATATATTTTGTCATAAGTAGGGTTATAGTAAAAAGTCTGAAATTACTTATGGTTATGTTCTGAGATATCCCTGTCTCCAGGGCTCTTTTCACCCTTCAGCCAACCTCCTCACCTTTCCCCAGATGCCAATTCCTCATCCCCTTTGACTCCTTCTAGCTTCAAGCTTCTTACACCACCTGGCTGAGGCTCCATCTTCTAAGGCAGCAACATTCTCATATTTGCCCCATTTGGTATTCACTCAGTAGGGCAACAGAGGTGTATATCTTGTCACCACACACTGTCGTGGTTCAACCAATTGCTAGGGCTAGTCCATAAGTATTTTTTAATTCCAGTATAGCGCTTATCTTTTGATAATTAATCTATTTTGGGGAATGAATTAAAAAGTCTTTTGAATGACTCCCTCAGAGCAAAGAATGGAACTATTCAGTGAGAGATCAGAACATTCCTAGCAGCAGTGTTTGTGCTCATTTGTCTCAACCTAGACTTTTACTAGGGTGAGTCTTTTACTGCCAGTTTCTACATCATTGCTGAATCTGGGCAAGAAAATATTCATTCTAGCTGCCCAAAATACTGTCTAGCCTGTAATTGAAGGTAGTAGTTCACAGTTCTAGTTGACTTCCAAGTCTACAGTGATCTCATACATGCAAATTAACTCCACCCCTTAAAAAAAAATTAGATGTAGATAAATTAAAAGTAAAAAAAAAAATATCTTATCAGGTATGAACCTGAGATCATTTACAAAAGGGACTAAATATTATAAAGCAGGGTCTCTATTACCTCTACACTGCAGAGACTATGAAGTAGGGGGCTAACACACAGCCTGCTGCAGGTTCATTTTTAAGATGGTTCTCAGACCATGCAGAGAATTTGACTCCTGAGTGGGCAATACACAAGTAGCATGAGAATTAGTCAAAACTCCTGCAAGAGAGCAACAACCAGTGAGCCTTACAGCAGTCTGGGATGACTGTACAAATAACTTTGCGATTAAGCATTTCTGATCTTACAATATTCCTCAACTCCGTGGGAGAAGACTCAGGAAACTGAATCTGTACAAAGTAGGCAGGGAATGTTTTGGGTTTTTTTAAATGGTGGTGTTAGTTTGTCTTTAATGCACAGCAAATCTGAGGATTTACTGTGTGAGTAGCCCTGATCCAGCACTGTAACTCTCATTAAGAGTACCACATATTCAAAAGATAAGTTTTTCACACTGACAGTCATTTCTCAACCCTCCATAAAAGCGGTGTGAGGAGTTCCTAGCAGATGACTTGTTAGGTCATTGAAAGCAAAGGAAAAAAACATCTTCTGTTGTCTTTGTTCTCGAAGTATTTTACTCAGCTGCCACCTTCACTGTTCTGGAGTTACACAAGTCTCCTGAGAAGTGGCTTAGGTCAAATCCATGGAGCCCCAGACCTATGGTCCCCCTTCTCCCAGACATCCAAGATGCCTCAGAGGTGAGTGAGGCTTTCAGTCCCTGCCTACTTACATATTTTGGGCCCAGCCTTGTTTAATATCTTTATCAATGATCTGGATGAGGGGATTGAGTGCATCCTCAGTAGGTTTACAGATGACACCAAATTGGGTGGGAGTGTCAATCTGCTCAAGGGTAGGAAGGCTCTGCAGAGGGATCTGGACAGGCTGGATCAATGGGGCCAAGGTCAATTGGATGAGGTTCAACAAGGCCAAGTGCCAGGTCCTGCACTTGGGTCACAACAACCCCATGCAACGCTACAGGCTTGGGGATGAGTGGCTGGAAAGCTGCTTGGCAGAGAGGGATCTGGGGGTGCTGGTTGACAGCTGGCTGAACATGAGCCAGCAGTGTGCCCAGGTGGCCAAGAAGGCCAACAGCATCCTGGCTCATATCAGGAATAGTGTGGCCAGCAGGAGTAGGGAAGTGATTGTCCCCCTGTACTCGGCACTGGTGAGGCCGCACCTTGAGTACTGTGTTCAGTTATGGGCCCCTCACTACAAGAAAGACATTGAGGTGCTGGAGCGTATCCAAAGAAGGGCAATGAAGCTGGCGAAGGGTCTGGAGAACAAGTCTTATGAGGAGTGGCTGAGGGACCTGGGGTTGTTTAGTCTGGAGAAGAGGAGGCTGAGGGGAGATCTTATTGCCCTCTACAACTACCTGAAAGGAGGTCGTAGCGAGGTGGGTGTCAGTCTCTTCTCCCAAGTAACAAGCGATAGGACGAGAGGAAATGGCCTCAAGTTGCATCAGGGGAGGTTTAAATTGGATATTAGGAAAAATTTCTTTACTGAAGGAGTGGTCAAGCATTGTAACAGTCTGCTCAGAGAGGTGGTGGAGTCACCATCCCTGGAGGTGTTCAAAAAACATGTAGACGTGGTGCTTTGGGACATGGTTTAGTAGGCATGGTGGTGTTGGGTTGATGGTTGGACTAGATGATCTTAGAGGTCTTTTCCAACCTTAATGATTTTATTCTATACTTATCTTTCTTTTCTGCTTGAGGCCCTTTGTCACAAAGCCCACAGAAGCTTTATATGAAAAAATCCACGAGTCAGAGTGGGAACGTGAGGAATGCTTTGCTATCCTTGGTTTGTCTTTTAATGGTCTCCACAGAGCGTTTGGACTCAGAGGCTTTTTTCTACTACTTAAAACTCAAAAATAGAAAAAGTTTTAGCCTGAAATAAGTCACCTAATTCCACTGTTTGCAAAAGAGACATTCCCTACTTGTAAAGTGCAAATCCAAGAGCCATTACATAGTACCAGCGATTACATACGCCATTTATTACATACTGTGATAGATCACATAAGCATAACAAGATACAATGTATTACTATAACATACTATTGCTAAACAGTAAATATTTTTTACATTGCCAGAAAGGAACATGGTATACACCACAATACTGTGTTAGTTACTATGATATGAGAATTGCCATCCTGAATTAGTTTGAAGGTCCATCAAGCATAGTATTGACTGACATTAGTATCAGATGTTTAAGGAGGGAGTCCCTATGAGGGCAATTATAGACTAATTTACCCATCAGGGAAATTCCTTTTTAAACTCCATCAATTATCCCCTGAGGCATAGGGATTTATATCTCTTATGTTTTTAATCCTTTCTAATATAACTCTAGGTTATCTTATTACGCTTATAAATGTTTAACCCTTTTTCAAAGTCTTCTAAGCTCATTTCACTTAGTATAACAATTTTAAATTACGCATATGTGTCTCCAAATGTGTGCAGATAAACACAACAAAAATATATGTTAACTAGAAAACTACTAATGGGAATTGCATAAAAATCCATCATAGGTATCATGGAAAATTCAGCAAGGCTGATCACTGAGAAAACTATTATGAATGTTCAACTTAATGTGTTCAGTAAACTTCTGTGGATCAGATAAAAGCTGCATCTAGAATGGCAAAATTGAGTGCCAAATGTTGAAAAAAGCAGTCTTTGGTATGTTCTCAACAAATATAAGTAAGCCTATTTTTGTGAGTGTTTTTCCTATGTTACAGTACCCAGTACATCATCCAGCTTCTCAACACAGAGTCACAGATGGAAGTCTGTTTTGTCAGACCTGTAATTCAGCAATTTCATGGAGAGTAACACACAAGACTGCTGTGGAATTCAGTAAGAGACCCCACGTTCACATGGAAAGCGGAGAAAATGTCTTTGGCATCCCTCCTCGGTGGCCCCTTGACAGGAAAGATATACACAGCTAAAGTTTCCTGCTTGCTGCAGAGCTGCTAGAAATGGATTGAGGTAAGGAGGCATGGGAATCAGCTGACCATATTAACAAGCACTTTCCTAGCTAGCCTTAGGAGCTGAACAAGAAAGGTTTATAAAAAACAAGGCAGAGGTCCTGCCTACTCTGTGCATATCACAGGACATAGGTCACATCATGGGATTCAGCAAAGAAAACTGCATGCACAATAGGACCTGACCAGACTTAGTTCTGGAAAACTGTTATATTCAGATCTGGAGAAAAATCTGAAATGGTCATATAATTAATCCAACGTACACGTTAAAGAAAATATTACTCAATTTTATTTTTTTTTAGTAGCTTTGAAACAGTTCTTCAACTTTCTAAAGACAGAAAAGGAAGTCTGGAGTCACATTAAACCATTAGCAACTTTTTCTCCAGGTATGTAAGGCTACTGGGGTGGGGGAAGGGTTTTCTGGCAACAATTTAAATACTCGTCAAGGAGTAAAGCTCAGCTCCCCTCTGACTGCCGCGACTGCCAAGTTTTTCAAGTGTTTCCTCCTACTTTCCTACTTTTACCCAGGGAAATTGATGGATGCACAGCTACTGTTCCTAGGGGCCATTCACATCTTCTAAACTGCCAGCTCTGTACAGGGCTGTTCTCTGCTCTCCTGTGCACAAACGTAAAAGAAAGAGGAGCCTCTTCCCCATCCAAACCTCAATCAACCTGTACCACCATCTCCTGACAGGCAGGCAGGCACAGCAGAGATAGGTTGTGAAAAAGAGGCACTTATCTCTCCTATGTCTTCTTACTGTGAATCACTTACTGTGAATAAGTTATTCCTAGCCTCCGCCAGGGAGAGAGATCAGGTAGACTCCAGTCTTGTCCACAGTTCTTAGAGGCCAAAAGTTAACATAAAACCTCCCATAAAATGCCTGCCTTTCTAACACAGCACAAAAAAAAAAAAAACAAACCACCAACATGTGTGAATAATTGATGTCATGGCTCACCGGATGAAGAACCAGAAGTATTTCACATCAGTCCCAAAACTGAATTTATCCTAAGTGTTATGTAAGATGAAAACTTTTTTTTTTTTTTCAGGTCCAGAAACCCTTTCCCCTTTTCCTACAGCCAAAATTGTTTTATTACTCAGGTTGGGCTTTGAGTTTTTTTGTTTGTTGTGTTGGGGGCAGGGGGAGGGAGGGATGGCAGGTAGGGTATTTTTAATAAAAGCTAAAGAACTAAATTCACCAAACAGCAATTTGCCAGTGGTTGGAGTGATCACAGTTGTCACAGAAAATCCAAGTTCACATTCCCATGCTCAAGCAAGCACAGAAGCAATCTGAGCCCAGATATCCTATATCACACTCCAGTATTGCATCCAGGAGTCTACAAATTATAAGGATGGAAGGATGCATCAGCAGTACCTCACACCATCCTCGCTGCTCTGTGATAGGCACTCCACTTCCAACACACTTTTCTTCAGCTGAAACCACATCCTGGATTAGAATAATCTAGGGATAATTTCATATGAACCAACACTGGATTTTTCTAATGAATATGTTATTAAGCAAAAAAGAATCACCCAGCATGAAACTAAACCTGTAATTCTATAAAACTGATGGGTGCAACTTTGGAAAGAACATTAGTGGAATAACATCAAAAGGGTTTTTCTGTGGTTTAGAGCTTCTAAGGCAGAATAGGCCATACCAACTGCGATGGTGGGACTGAGCAGGGGGGCATACAAGAAACTTCCTCGCACAACAGACCTTCCCTCTGTATTAGGTACAGAAAGCCTGCTTGCACCTGCTCCTCTGTGCCTGGAGAGCTATTCACTGAAAAGACAAAAAAACGACTAAGGCAGTGTTACCATACCACCACCTCCGAAGAGAAGTACCAGGAGCTGGGGGATGCACAACAGATGCCAACAGAAGATTACAGCTACCTGAAATGCCACAGGCAACTCCATATACTGACGATGTTTTGTTGCATATCAACAGAATGCTATTCAGGTCAAAAAGCATTTTAGATGCAGCACACTGCAATTTCTGACTACATTCCACCTATTTAAAAAAAGCTTCTGCCAGTCAGAGAGAAATGAAAAGGAAGGTGTCTGCTGGCACCCTGGTACTTATTTTCTCTGAAGCAGTAAGAATATTATTTAGGAGTGTCATTATTGGCAACATTTCAAAGCTATTCAGTGCCAGATTTTTAAAAATCCCATGTATAATTAAATATCTCCCTTCCATGGCCACAGTGTGAGACACAGAGAGGGAGCGGTGCAGCCAGATTCCAGTCCCCTGAACAAGGGGTCACTGGCAGGCACAGTCCACCAAACATGCTTTTTGAAAAATCAGAATAAGCCTAAACATTATTCCTTTCCTTAGTCATTGTTGCTAGCAAATAGCTTATATTTTGTTGCTGGAAGACTCGAGATAGAACACCTTTCCCTATGGGATATCATCTGAATCCTAACTGCCCACCCACTAGAAATATCCTTATCTTTCAAATACCTGACAGAATGTTGCATTTCCCAGCAGAAACATCCCTTTTTCTAGTCCTAATAGAAACACACTCCCTCTCAATGCTTTGGTAGGCTTCCCAATTTACTGCCTGCTCTGGTAGATGACCTACGTTCACCATGACTCCACATTTTACTGCCTACAGAGATGCTACACACTGAACTAAGGCACCCAAGTCAGCAATCTAGTCACCCTAAACAGTCAAGGGAAAATCTCAAGTGACACAGGCTGAGTGGCTCAAAGGCAATTCTTCAGAAGCAATTCTTCTATCCACTCATTACAGAAATACACTAACGCATTGAGGCTCTTGACTCAAGCTTCTCATGTAAGCTCTTATATTAACCCACAATGGATCAAGATTTGAAGTCATACAATATATGCCTGCTAGTATTCTAGACAGCAGCCCATCAAAGAAAATCAAAAGGCCTAGCTGACAAACCATTACCTTTTAAGGAATTTCCCAATAAAAATAGTCTGAGATAGCTTTTTAGAAGGAAAGGGAAAACTTGCAACCCAAGCAGAAAGGGCAGTCAGGACACCTGGCAGTAGGATGCAGAATTCTGAGGAAGCAAAGGCCAAAACTGTCCACCAAGGAACAAGGGAAAAATATTACAAACAGCCACAACAGCTCCCTTGCCCCCAGAGCCAGACTTGGATTGTCCATGCTGGCCAGGCACACGGGGAGCTGTTCATGCCAATGGCACATATCCGAGCCTACCATGCAACCAAACCATGGCCAGACAAGCAGTCTTAAAGCTGCTGCAAGCTGTCCACAGCATACAAAGCAAGTGAGCTGGGGAGCATGTTACACACATGGACACTCACTTCCACTCACCTGTCAGCAGCACTGTAGCCAAACCCAAAGAGAGGACTTGAAGGAGGGACCTCCAAAGCCTAGAATGACATTTTCCAATTTGAATACAGTTTAATTTCTGGGATAACCTAGAGAACTCAATGAAGGGTCTGACTGATGAACTGTAGATGCTGTATGTAGCTATACACTACAGCTGTCAGCGTAGACACTAGAGAGACATCCAAACCCCAGACAAATCCCCACCCATTTCACTGGAATCAAGTGTTTCAACTGGGATTCACCCTTCATTCCCCCGAGCTGATACTACTGGGAATTGCATAGAAGGAGATAGTTTTCTGCTGTAGCACTGCTACCAGAAAGGGGGAGAAAGCATGGGTATGAGAGAGATTCCTGGAAATATAACTTCCAAAACTCAGTACTTCCATGAATTAAATCAGAGTGCCAAAATAGCTGGTTTGTTGGCACTTAGATCTAACCCGATACCTCCCCTTCCACGAATAACATCAGATTTTAGTGGATAGACAGTGCTACTGCAGCGTTCATGTCTAATAACTTTTCATCCACAGGAACACCACAGATTTTGGGTCACTGGACTGTATATTTCGGAGTCAACTTCAAACTCTCTCCACCTGTAGTCTGGTAATATTCAGACAGTTGTTTATTACCGGTGTATTAAAAATGACTCGATCAGTGTGTGCTCAGCAAGGTTTTAATTTTAATAGCATGACATGCATGGTATTGTAAGTCTTATCTTACAGCTCTCTGGGCTGTTATAAAGAGAATTTTCATCTCATTGGCTTTTGAAATGCAAAACACTTCTTCTGGTTTTCTTCCATAAAACTGTTTCAATGCACTTAAAATTTTCATTATATTTTTGAAGTATTCCTCTACTTAAATTTTGATTGAATTTTCATAGAAGATTCCTTAACTTGTCCTTCAGTTATACAGGTGGTTTCCACAGATTTCTTTCCTCTTACAGTTCTTTACTCATGTTTTGAATTCCCTCAAAATCACTTAAAAGTTTGCCAAAATTTAATTCTAATTGGTAAATAAGATTCTCCTGTTCTAAATTTCTTTTTGGTTGCTCACAGAAATTAAAAGTGGCATTGGTTTTTGATTGTAAATCATACTAGGGATGATTAAGAAGTTTGAAATACCACATCTAATTGCATCACTTCATCTCACTGTAAGTTACCTCACCTCCCTTGAATCTTTACTAAACTGAGCAGTAGGTAAAAGCCTCAACCACAGAAGTAGAATTCATTGCAGTAATTTAATCAAAAAGCCAAGAGTAAACCATGATGAATGCGTGATTAGCACTGAAGAACAAATACTTTGGACTGGTAGTTTAAGAGAAAAGGCCATCAGATACATGGCTTATGATACACAGAAAGTGAGCGTCAGAAGGACAAAGGCAGACTGTTGATTTAATTCTGGCAACAAATTAGAGAAGCAGGAACCATTACAAAAGCAAATAGATTTCTGTTCTGCTGCATGTGTATTGCAAAATGCAATGCTGCAGACTGATGTTATATTTCAGCAATAATGTTAAACAGAGTGCCATTTGAGTCATTAAAAAGAGATGCTTAAAAACTGCATTTTTTAATGACTTAAATTATTGTGCTTAAAAACACTGAACAGAACCAGGGTACTGCTGTCCCAGCCTGGTATTGCCCAGAAATATCAGAAGAGAAATACCTGAAACAAAACTGCACAAAAGAAAAAAAAAAAAAAAAAAAAAAAAAAAGAGAGAACAAAAGCAGAACAGAAACTTCCAGGAACAGAAAATAGCAACTTAGATCTAGACAGGGCTGCAGTACAGCTGAGATGCCATGTACCTATGCACTGAATGACATAACTTTCTGTGTCTACGTTCCTCAAGAAAAAAAGCCTGAGGTGCCATGAGTTCAAAACTTCTGTTTTAGTTCATAGCATGGGTATGCAGCAAAATTTAATTAAGCAGTGAGCAGGAGTGCTGGTCTCTTCTCAGCCACAACAATTTCCTTTCCATTGTCTGATTCTGGAAGAGCGGAGACACTACAAAAAAACAAACCTTCATTTCCAATGCCACACAGCAGTTGCAAGCAGGGTTCCCTCAATAACTGCTGCCACAAATCTACCTTTTTCAGACTAAGGCACAAATAGACGTAACTGTTACTGATTCCACTCCCATTAACACATGCAGGGAATCTGAACAGGCAAGAACAGGTTGACGTCAGAAGAGCCGCACGCTTCTTCACACATTACACCTCAGGCACCTATCACAGTAGCCTTTCTTCCTTTTCCATGCTTCTCATAGCCAGATCCACTAGTATGGGTGCAATCTGTCTTTATTCAGGGGAATGGATCTAGCTTAATTAAATGGATTTATAAAGATGTTCATAAAGATGGACATATTATATTAACATCTCCTACATTACTGGAAACTTCCTTTAGAACCTCTTTTAAATTCATCCCTCCTTTCAGGCAACTGAAAACTCATTCTTAACAGAAACTGAACATGCTCAGTATGGATTGATTTTTTTTTTTTTAATTCTTACTTTCCACACATAACACCTGGACAGAGATGGGCATTAGCAGCAACACAAAAGCTCTGCATGCCAATACTTTCCTTCCTCATCAGAAAAGCTGCTGAGAACCTCAGGAAGAAAGGAGCTAAGACTCAAAGTTACACACTCCTACTCCAGCTTCAAGGCTTAGCACAAGCATACGGCTAAATACACTGACTGTCTTTAACAGCCCAGAAATTTGAACAAAACACTGCATTGATCTTACAAATAACTAAATATACTGTTAAATAAAGTGAAAAACACAAGCTTGAGAGTTCTAGCCATTGCAAGAGTGAATTCTCAATTTCCTGGAGGGAGGGGTAAGAGGAAAAAAAAAAAAAGAAATNATTCATCCCTCCTTTCAGGCAACTGAAAACTCATTCTTAACAGAAACTGAACATGCTCAGTATGGATTGATTTTTTTTTTTTTAATTCTTACTTTCCACACATAACACCTGGACAGAGATGGGCATTAGCAGCAACACAAAAGCTCTGCATGCCAATACTTTCCTTCCTCATCAGAAAAGCTGCTGAGAACCTCAGGAAGAAAGGAGCTAAGACTCAAAGTTACACACTCCTACTCCAGCTTCAAGGCTTAGCACAAGCATACGGCTAAATACACTGACTGTCTTTAACAGCCCAGAAATTTGAACAAAACACTGCATTGATCTTACAAATAACTAAATATACTGTTAAATAAAGTGAAAAACACAAGCTTGAGAGTTCTAGCCATTGCAAGAGTGAATTCTCAATTTCCTGGAGGGAGGGGTAAGAGGAAAAAAAAAAAAAGAAATCACATGGCAGCTGGATGGCCTAATTACTGCTGCATGAGCACTGATTTCAGGCAAGGTTTCCAGCTCATGCATGCTACTGTGAAACAAACAGCACTTACAGGTTAAAAGCTAAAGCCCACTGCCCCAAATACGCCAGGTCATTCAAAATGAAATAAGCCTAGCTGTCTTCCCTTTGGTTCAGAGGAAGATCGGTTCACAAATTGAATCTTTCCTTGCAGAGCTAGAGCAAGTGTAATCGCTTTGTGATAGAAGAATAAGAAAAATGCTCACTAGGTAAGAGGTGGGGGGAAGAGATTTAGCAGCCAGCTGTAACATGATCAATGTAGTGCTAGAGTTGCCTGTCTGTCAAATTAAGAGAGAAGTCTCCAAAAAATGATGGGGAAAAAGGATCCTCAGAGACAATTATTATCCAGGAAAAAATTAACAGAAATCAGATAATGCACCCAAACAAAATTACTTTTTATAGTTCAGATGTCACAACTTTGTCAGAAAAAGATTGGAAATAGAGAATAAGCACAAGGAAAAAAGATTCTGGAATACTCTTACCTTTCCCACTTTTGGGTCCTTAGCATCCAAGTAGCAAAATGTGATTTATCACAACAACAGATTACCTCACAGCAATTTAATTAAAGAAAATCAAGACAGCCATCCCCTTTGCTCCATTTTCTAAAGCCTTATGTGAAGCTACAATGACTTTGGATTGTTCATTTCCCTCCTCTCTTCCTCCCTGTGAGAGGGGTTACGGGGAGAAGCCCCTGCTCCACTGGCAGGCAGGTCTCTGTTACAGTGTAAGTCCTGTTAACTTTACAGCAGATGTACCAGTGGAAAAATTAATGCAAACAAAGCAGCAGGATTTCACCTCTGATTTCATTTCAGCTTCCAGTTTCACACAAACAGATATCATTGTCAGTAATAAAGACAGAAAAAAATTACTAAAGACTCTTTCTCCAGGTGAGATTGATACGTCATGCTTCTTGGGTAGTAAACTTAGCCAGGGTGGTTTTTTCAAGCCTCACCTTTATTGATGCACAGACCAAAGGCTAAGCAGCTAAACACAGGCTGATGTCTGGAGAAAGCTCTGAATCTCTCCTTATCTCTGAATGCAACTGCCTTCTTTCCATGGTCAGCTTATAAGACATTTTATGTCAAGGTGGCTTTTTTTTTTTTTTAAATGGGAGCATATTTAGATACCAGTACCTCAATCAAGAAATTCTACTATTTCCCCACAGACACATTAGGCTATCTATGATGAGACAGAAGCAGGATGCAGTCTTGTGCAAAGGATACTCCAAGAATGAGCCACCTCTTGAATTCCACAGATGCCCAGCCCAGACTTCAAAAGAGCTGTAAGTGGTACATATGCTGTCTGCTGGCCTTCTGCACAGGGCAAGTGTCATCCATGCTAAAAGGCATATGCTTGTGAAGAAACAGACTACTGGGATGATGCAGTCGATTTCCTTTTAAATGTATCTAAGTCTGTGAAATTCCTACATTTTACAGATGGTATATGTGGGCTTTTCATACTGAAACAATATTCAGTACAGATAATCTTCCCAATTCTATCCCCAAGTCTGATAGTGTATTTTTTTTTAATTTATTTTTAACTACCCGAGTTTTTCCAGCAGTATGACTGCATGGAAATAGAAACTGATTTTTTTTTTTTTTAATTTTTTATTTTTTTATTTTATTTCTTATGCTTTTAAAGAAAGTCTAACTCTCAGGGCCAGAGAATTAGTGATCTCTAGACCCCAGTGTACCATAAAGTCTCAAAGACCAGAAAGCAAGTAAAAAGACTTCCGTCTTTCTTTTTAAATCTTATGATTTTAAATTCAATTTACTTATGCTACAAGCTAATACAGAATACTGTAGTGATGAGTCATAAAATAATGATTTTTTTTTTTTAATAAAGAGTTTTCACCAGTCATGCACTCTTACAGAGAGAAATGGACAATCCAAGTGCAGTAATTTTCTATGAAAGCAGAGTACATTAGCTGGTCTGCACATGTGCATTGATTCACTTGTTTTAAATTGACCTGTGTCATTCTTCTGTCAGAGTGGTAAAAACCAAGACCAACTCCACATAAGTCATGGCACCATATAGTCACTTGGTAAATCTCAAATGGATGCCTGTTACCTACTACAAGAACAGGGCCCTCGCCTAAGGGGGGAGCTACGGGAACTGTGGCAATGGAAATAATTGCCAATACACGGGCTAGATGATAGGTGCCGCTTGGAGCTGCCCTGCAGCAGGCAGTGCCGGCTGCACAAGCAGCCTCTGGATTCTTTATCTGAAACCTAGAAGCATCTGGAAAAAGCCACATTTCAGCAGTGCAGTAGAAAGGCACCATCATTCCTGCTGCTTATCTGCAGAAATCTCCTGGGAGTGCTTCTTCCTGCATAAACTGTAATTACAGGGGCCTAATCAGTAAATTCCATGTTATATTTCATCTCGTTAAATGTCTGTTACTTTCAATCCTTCCCCCTCATAATAGATCTGAGTGAATATGTAGAAACAAAATAAGTGAAGAAATAAGCAAGGGTTCACCTTTAAATGGAGTGGGCTTGTTTCCAGGGCCACACAGAGAAATAGAGGGACATAATACTGTAAATGAACTACAGCTTCAGTCACCTAATACATCTGCAGCAACTGTTTTGGCACCATGTCTTTGAGCCAACAAAGGTTTTATTAAACATCATTTGTATATACAACTTTTTTTAATGACCTACATAGAGGCTACTATGATATAGTGGCTGCATGTGGACTGAGGAGAAGTTTCAATTATAGAAGCTCTCTCTATATTTAAAAAAAATCTTTGTTAGTCTTCTGTCTGCCAGTCTAGTGAAGCAGCCAATTTGGAAAAGCACCTTGTACGAATACCGCAGCAGTCTCTGAGCACTGTTGGCATCGTCCATCATTTAGCAAGGCATAAAATCCCCAACTGCAAAACCAGCCCATCCACAACAGTATGTTATGCAATACCTGTTTGCATGTATTTTGCATTACATTGAACCCCTGAGGAACAGTCATCTCTACCACGTTTATCTGCTGCAGTTTGGAAGGCAATTCCTTCCAGCTCTCAAAAACAAAGTAGAAAGGGAAGCTAATATTTATTCTATTCCCTTATAGATATCCACCTTTCAAACAGAGACCCCCCTTTGTCACAGTTCAACCAAAACACACAGCAAAGGAAGGAGAGGGGACTGGTGGGAATTTGAAGATTTTTTTTTAAGATTTGATTTTTATACATTTACTTAACAGGGTATTTAAGTGTTGCAAACTAATTTCAATACTCAATTCAAAGAGAATTTACTCTCAGAGACATCAGATACATATTGGGACAGATTTTTGAGAATTTATTTTTCAGCAAGTTTTTGGAAAAATCTGGCCGTATTGCCAGTGATATTGTTACTCTCCTATCTTTTTCATGGGGTTGCACATTAGTCAGTCTTGAACCCATCTGTGGAACAACCTTTACTGCCTGAATAGATTTGAATCTACATCTTTCAGGTGAATGCTCCAAAGTCTCCTATGAAGCTGTCCTATGAATGTTTAAATAGTCATTTTGCACTGCTAGCACTAGAAAAATCCTTCCCTAATCAGACCTTAAGTATCTGTGACCCCTTTGTTGCTGTCCCACGCCCTTTCCCAAGCCTAAAAGGAACAAAATGAAAACACAAATCTCAACCACAGTCTCACAGCCACCCAAGGAGACATCCTGCCAACCTGAATTGCACCTGGAAAACAGCATGCCAAAGTGAGCTCATCCTTAGCAATTTGCATATAAAAGTGCTTAGCTCATATTATGCCACTCACTACACATTCAAGTTGATGTGTACTCAAGCTGACCTTTATGCTTCTGATATTGTAGAAATAAACACCTTCAGATTTCATAATGCTCAAGATTAATTCAGATGATATTCAAAATATTTAGTGCTCTGATATGCCAGATAAGTCAGTTACTCACTGTTCTTCACCCAATATATAACATTTTTGTTGATTTTTATTCCCTCCGTAGCTTTCCTTTCTCATGGAGTTCCCAGCTCAAGCCCATACAGCCAGCTGAGCCTTGGGAAGGGCACACAGTCAAATACGTGTTATGTAGACATTGCAAAAATATCATAGAATCATAGAATCATAGAATGCTTTGG
>VYZW01041802.1:5065-58909 GCA_013401315.1 Balaeniceps rex
AATAAAACAGACCCAGCACAGAGTGCCACGGCCTACCTGGCCTTTGTGAGGGGCTGGATGTTCCATGTGTATTTCAAAAAGCAGGGCAGGCATTGCAAAACAATTCAATAATTACAAAATGCAATGTAATTACAAAATAGAAGGCTAAAGAGCTACACAGAGGCATGAGACTTGCAGGCTGAGATCTGCAGTGAGCTCTTCCTCAGTAAAAAGAAAGGATGTTATTTTACCTGGCCCAGTAACTCCCAAGTGCTTTAACATGGCCTGGGTGGTTTACGTGTATCCACAGTTGGTATGGGCGCAGTTCTTTTGCTTCTAATGCCGAACTGCAGTGTCCCTGAAATTCTGCTATAGCAGGGGATCAGAGTGATCAGATCCCTCATGAGAGTGAGTTTTAACTGGGTACATTGCTATGGTAAACATAGCAATTTCCAGAAGGTGCAAATTGAGCTTTCTCTAAATGTATGTTTGTTTGTTTATTTGTTGAGCACTTTGTGAATGATTTAGAGCAGCCGTCTCATTTCCAAGCTTAAGAATTGAATCAACAGAATTGTTAGGTACTCTCTAGATAATTGTCAAGGTTCTCGTTGGTGTTCTGCTATTTCATTTATTTACTTTTTGCTTTTAAACGTACATGAACAAGAAGATATACAAATACGTGACTCCACTTGTGGTCTTTGTGTGACTACATAGTGAGCACTCACATGCTACTGAACTAAGTAATGTACTCAACCTGTGATAACACCCAAATATCCCAGCTGTGGTAACAGTCCTGTTGTACCACGTTGCATGCATATATTCAGAGATGCCTAAATTCTAAATTCTAGCTTAAGATACAAAAAGAAGCTGTAATTATGGGCAAGGGGAAATGAAAAGAAAAGGTTGCTTGACTGTTTTCAGCAATATAGCCCATCCACAAATTCCTACAAACACATGTATGGGTTGTATGTATGGGCAGCACTGCAGAGGAGAAACCTCTCCTCAAATTGGAAGAGTGCCATGGAGGAAAGGCATTGAGTTTTCATGAAGGAAAAGCTGGAACATGGCAAGACTCCAGGAAATATCAGAGAAAAGGTTTGTTCAGCCTTATCTTGCCATCCTTAGTCCTAACATTGGCAGTTTATGTGCTCAAATCAAGGCATTTGTCTGGGTCTGTGCTTTTAAAGCCTGAATCATCAAGTGCTGAACAAGCCACTGATAGCTGGTTTATAGCCATTTTCTGTTCCCCTTCTCCAGCTCACCTGCAGCGCTGCAGTTGTTCCACTGTCCTCAAATGAACAGCACCTCCCCAAACAAATCTGGAAACTAGACCTTTGTCTTTATTCCTCTTTCAAATTCTCAGCTCATTTCAACTGCAATAAAGGCTGGTTCCCAAACCAAACAAGTACTATTAGATAGCAGCAACATTGACAAATGTCTCATTTGAAAACATCAAAGCATTCATGATTACATGGAGCAAAATAAAATCCTGAATTTCTTTAGCTATTGGTTTTATTGAATTATGTACAATATAATATTGATGTTTCTTGTTACCCAGTTTCTTAATGTAGGAGCATTTGACATACGTTTTTTAATACTAAATGTGTTTATATGTTCATTTGATTCTTAATACATTTAATGGTTTGCAAAACAAGGAGGATATTATGTAGAGGCCAGGCAAGATTTCAAACAGAGCTTGCTATGCTAATAGCATAAGTCCAGGCACCTTACATGTGCCAGAAGAAGAGCATCTGTAAATGTTGTTACAGGGAGATAGATGTACCATGAAGTTTCAAAGGCCTGGAGAGGCATGTGGAAACTGCCTCTGATACTACAGCTGACAAATTAACAGTTTCTGGTATGAGGCTTCTTTTTTTTTTTTTTTGCAAAAGTCTGGCCACATGTATTTTGGACACGTGGAAAAAGTAGAGTTAAAGAGCTGATAATTCAAGTTGTTGCACAAACAGTTCCAAGACCCAATTTAAACGGCCACCTCCCCCTTAAATAGCTTGAAATGTGATACTTTTCATAAATATAGTGGGAAAGAAGCAACTCTCCTCATCCCTGCCTTTGATGACTAGGCGGAATATTCCTTAGGGAAATTTGTCCAGTGAGGCTGGTTTCCAGGTTGGTGCTACAGGCCAGATATATCTGGTATATTGACATCTTTTTCATTGTCTTTTCTCCATTGATCATAAACCAAATGTTAGCACCCTTGTATCTATTCTTCCTACAGAGAGCTACAGCTTCGGTGTGGTGTTTTGTTTAGGCACGGTAATAGCTGCCCAAGTGTCACAATTTGCCTATTCCTTCAAATTATACACCCTCTACTCAGAAACTATTCTTTTCTCTTTTTTTTGACAGGGGATTTATTAAATAAAAATGAGGATGGTAGTATTGTTATCTGAGAAGATCAGATGTGTCATGTAAGCTGTAGAGTTGGGCACCTGCATCCATCAAATATTTAAGGCAACATCTTAAGATAAAATGTAGCACAATTTTTTAATTTCAAAATCCCTTCCTACAGTACAAAAGCCATCCTCATAGATATTTAGTTTATAAAGGAAAGAAGACATAAAATTATATTAATAATCAAATTTCTCCACCTATGTCTTTGGTCTTTAAATGTATATTTAAAAATAAGCAATAATACTTTCCCCAAACTTCAATAGATTTCTTACCTTTATAAGATATTTTTTCAACACTCCTCAACCACTCTCTATATTCCTTGAATTTTTTACAGCCAACAATTTTGTAGGTGGATAAAGTACTAAACAAGTGTCATTATAGTGTTATACATTGTGCTCTACGGAAGCATAAATCCAGAATTAACATCATACTAAAGAGAATTGGAATGCATTTTAATAAATGTGCCCAATGACTTCAGTGTCTAGTAGCCAGACAGAAACAAAATGCATGCACATTACAAGATGTTATGAACCTTTCTATCAAAAGTAATAAATGAAGATGTTTGCTAAGGTGGTTGGCTTACATTTTTACTCAGAAGTCTGCAAAACAGATTAGACTGGGGAGAAAATTATTCAATAGTCCTGTTCAATAGTGTCTATCTACTAATTGCAGCCAGTTAGGAAGAAGTAAAAGATCCAGCTCTGTTTCATCTGATTTTGTAAAAGAAGCAAAAGCGGTGCATGATTTTGATATAGAAGGACATCTGTAAATGACGAGAGGTTTACTGAAGTATTTCATTTCAGTAGCAGTAAAAAGAGCCTACTGCTCAAATCATTAACTGGCTAAAAAGCTTAGCATTCTTTTCGAAGACTTTACAAGTTTACATTAAGCATGCTTTCAGTTGTCAGGCTCCTGTTGTGACATATTGTTTGAGTCAGACTTCATCAATCTACAAAGCATTACTTGAGGTCTGATGGCATGTGCATACACCCAATATAGTATGTACAAATGGAAGTGATACAGGATTCTGTAATTACTACATTTCTTTTTAACCCATAAATATTTGGTGCGTTAAATTTCTGCCCTGAATTTTTCAGAAAGCAATTAGTTGGTTGCTTTATCTGCACAAAGTAGATAAAATATCATGGTATTGATGATTTTTCATGTGCAGATGTTTTGCTTTTAGCACATCTGTGTGCAATAAATCTATTTTCTGTGTAGGAATGGTATTTTATTATGTGATTTAATATGGAATCTTGAATAAATAATTTAAATTTAAATTCTTTCTTTGGGAGCACACCAGAATTATTTGCAATAGACGAGCATACTGCATGTATCCTTTTTTGCACATAAATACATTAGCCAATTGCTTTAAAAAAGCAACAGTTTTACTAATATTACTTTATGTATAAATGGATAAATGCAAAAAATTATCTTATGTGTAGTCTGCCTGGATTTTAGTTGCTTCTTATGTTTCTCTTTTTACAGATGTGCTAGCCTAGTGGATTGGGTTTGCAGCTAGATTGTGGCGTTGGCTGTAAGGAATAGAAAAGAGGGTGCATGGAGGGAAGAGTGGGAATGTTGGCTTCCTTCTGTCCATCTTGTTTTCTGTCAGTCATCTGTGAGCCGGGGCAGGGGTGGGGCAAGGCAAATGCAAAGCAAAGCCTCCTATATTATAAAACCTATGTAGGTTAGTCTCTAAGGACAAATTTTGTACATTTGCCTATACACAGATTTCTGTAGAGAGTGGAGCGAGCGGTGTACATGCCCCAGGCAGAACACTGGATTAGTGAGGAAAGTGGTTAATCCACAACCTGATAGTTCACCCATGAGTAACTGAGAATGGATTTTGATTAGTTCTTCACTGTAATTGTAAGGACCAAATACAGTGAGATTAAATCATTAGGCCGATGCAAGAGGTGAAGGATGTGGTGGCAGTGCGGTCCCTGGGGCAGCACGGGAAGACGCTGTGTCCCATTATCCTGTGGGGTCTCACTTCACAGAAGGTCTGGGAGAACGTAACTCCTGCAACCTTTTCGTTTCAGCTCCCAGAGCCGTTACCCAAGCAATGCTAAAGCGGCCGCATGAGGGGTCTTTCTTAGCATCAAAATCACAGGGTGTGTTATCTAATTCTCCACATTGAAAAGAGAACCACTCTTTCTGGCGAGGGAATCTGGCTGTAACGATGGATCCACGTGAAAGAAGGTACCCTCTCCTCTGCCAGTCCTTGGAGTTCTGTCCACAATAAAGCAGGATAGGCAAGCAGCAAGTATTTTACTTTCTTCAGTGATTTTCGTTTTCCATTTTAAATGGCTAAATCGACAACGTGGCTTTTTTGTGATATCTGTGGTCAGTGGGCAACAAATTGTTTCCTGACCACATGACCATCTAGCAGGTAGCTACATGACTGTTGTGCGGGGTTTTTTTGGGTTTGTTGTTTTTTCTGTAGTCAGCTGCCAAATCTCAGCAGCCAACTAGTTAACTTTATTAACAAACAGACCACTTTTGTATGAATATGGATAGTTCAGAGGCTTTGGCACTTGTTTCTCCTATTGGTCCATCCGAATTTGAGGATTTTGGGGCAATAGTGCAAAGTTTTTCTATCCTTTATCTGTTTGCCTGTGAGACGTCATTGTTGGCTGTCTCCATATATAAATATATTTATGTATATAAACAAATGTATTCAGAGCTGAAACAAATCTATTCAGAGCTGTTTGTTTTCTGGGAGTTTATTTCTGCTGATACCAAGGGTCAGGTGTTTTCTAAAATATTTTATTGTATAATAGTGTCTGTGTCCCGGTGCAGCTGTATTTAGCATATATTATATATTGCAAATACCTATTTCTAGACACTATTCCAATTTTTTAAGTAATGTCCTAAACCCTTGTAAAATGATCTCTGGTAATGTATTCAGTAGTAGCCCTAGGCATCAAAAGTTTTTGATTTTGTTTTTTTCTTTTTTTAAAATCCCTGGTTTAAAACAGAAACATGTGCCGCTTTCCAAGCGTATGGTGTTACCTAGTGCTATCAAGATGACCATTCGGGCTTTTATTCTGCATGGTGTTGCCTACCCTGAGAAGTGTTATCTGTGAATCTGACCATTTCCTCACTGAGCCACAATAAAAAGCAAGTGATATTTTTGGTCACGGCTGAGTGATTCTATGCTAGGGTCAGTGCAGCACGTCCCAGGGCCGGAGCACAGAAACCACCAGTACTGGTTGTGCTTCCAGCCTTAAAGGCTGGGGTTTTGTAGGTTTTGTTTGGTTTTTTTTTTTCCTCCAGTCTTTGCCCCCATGACCAGACTGGGACTGGGCAATAGAAGCCAGACTGGGCAATAGAAACTGGGGACCCAGGGTTTAGGAACCGTCATGTGTGTGTTATGCAGCAGGA
This sequence comes from Balaeniceps rex, assembly GCA_013401315.1. Lineage (NCBI taxonomy): Eukaryota > Metazoa > Chordata > Aves > Pelecaniformes > Balaenicipitidae > Balaeniceps > Balaeniceps rex. Next base: position 10,844 of record VYZW01041802.1, read on the forward strand.
GTCATGTGTGGCCTGGCACTGGTGAGGTCTTCTGGCTTGTGATCCCAGATGTAGAAGGAAACTTCACTGGGTTTGCAGGACATTGCATTTGCTAATATCAAGTGCAAGAGAAGCTTTAAACTGTTTTAAGAGAGATATAATGGTCTAGTAAGTAAGGAACAAGGTAAGTCAGCATTCTTGGTTTCTATCCCTGGCTCTGCCAGCTGCTTGCTGTGTGACCTTGGGTGACTTATTCTCTCAGTGTCTCAGTTTACGCATTAGTGAAATGAGAGTAATGATACTTACCTATCTCGCTGGGGCTTTTTGAGGCTTAATTAACTGATGTTTGTAAATCACTTTGCGATCCTCCACTGAAAGTTGTTAGAGAACTGCCAAGTATTTATCCTGTCTGGTTTTTTTTCCTCCTGCTAGTCTGCACTCATCCATCTAATATCTAAAAGCATGCTCACAGCTAGCAACAGATAGTAGCCAAATTGCTCTTAACAGGAGATGTATGGAAGCTTTTACAAAATTACTTTTGCAAATTACCATGCTTTTTGAAGTACCATGTGCAGGGATGCAACGAAACACAGGGCAGACAAGCATCTGTGCTACTCACTGAACTGACTGTGGTGATTTCTCATGTAATATCTTTCAGCGGATCCAAATATGTAGGGCTGTTTTGAATTTCAAATGTGCCGTTCTTTTAATCGATTTGCCTTTGGAAAATTCTTTGGGGCTCCTAAATTTTTTTTGTATGTTTTCGATTTCAGGTAGACTTGTCAGTAATTGGAATGTATGTGTCTCAGATTGGGGCAGCAGATGAGCATGCAGATTTATTACCATTATTTCGCAGTTTCTTCTCAATCTGGGAGGAGCTTACAGACTGTGTCCTGCAAGAGGTTTAGGTTGAGCAGACCCTTTAAGTGTTATAAAGCCTCGTGGAAGTACAAGGCTGCATCCTTATAGCTACAGCATTATCATAAATTGAAATCCTTATTTGCTTTGCCAGTGTAAAGTAACTACATTCTGTCCTGGGTAACACAACTGAAAATGCAAACGTGAGGAAATACAATCCATCCCTTAAAATTGCCTTTTCAGAAGCAGGATCATTTCCCCACCGCTGCTCCGAGTGGGCTGTGCTGTGCCTGGAGACCTGGCAGAGGGCAGGTCTGAGTGCAAGGGCAAGAGGTTATTGCTGAATGTGAGAAACTACTGCTCAAAGTGGTGGAAGTGGGTATCAGAAAGTGCATCTGAGGAGCCTTCAAGGAATTTGAATATTAGATGTTGCAATAAGATGGGAAGTGATCCAATTTAAGCATAAACTAAACTTCTCGGCCTTCATATTTCTTGTAGACATCAGTGCCAGTGTTAAGGAAGGATATAATTTTTGCCTCTAGAAATACTGTCACTGTTTAACAACAAAATAAAGTCTGCATGTTGCCACATTATGTTGATAACGTATGTTCTCGCATGGAAGTATAAGGACAGGCTCTGACAGGAGCGAAGAGGAAAAATCCTGCTCTGCCTTTGCACCAGGTGGCCTGGGGAAGCCTGTAAGCCAGGCTTTCGCTGCCCCGGTCCCCTTCCTGCGCTCGTCCTTTTGCCCTAGGCCGCTTCATGCTCTTGGTATGACTCCATTTCTTCTTTAGGTCATGAGATCTTGTTGTGGAGCCAGGCCTTGGAGAAGACTTGGGCCACGGTACCTGGGCTGTGAGCAGTGCCTGTGTTCATCAGGGCAGGAAGGGTACAGAGCTCCTGATACACCAGTAGTACTAGTACAAACGTGTGCCTACCAGTGAGTGTAAAACAGAAAGGAGATGTCCCGGGGTCAGCCATAACGTATGGCAATAAGACATTATAACACCATATAATGTCTTTATGCCTGTTTAGCTCAGCACATACTAGTGTCATGAGGGGGAAAATCTCAATGACACTAAAACAGGAGAACCTGTAAAAATGGAAGAAAAATCCCATCCCCAAAGCTTTGAGTGCAGGCCAGACCTTTACAAGCCTGCTGAACCTCTGAAAACTTCCTTTCCCAATGATACAGCTCATCTCCTGGTGGTTTTCTTTTTCAGTAGCTACAGCTGGAGGAAACGGGAATGTGCTAAGGGTTTTATTTCTTGCTGGAATTAAATCTAGAGATATTGATATTTCCTGTTAGAAATAAGTTTAGAGAAATAAGATCAACACAACATTCCCAAAATGAATGGAACTGCTCAGCTGCCCCAGCTTCAAGTCAGTTCTTGGCCTTCCTGCGGCTACAGGAAGCCCCTAGCTCATGGCTGCCTTGGGGGCATGTTTCTCCTGAATTTGAAGCAGCTGAGGGCTGAACACACTGACAGATATCCTTGAGACCTGTGTATTGCACATGGCATTGAGCAAAAGCCAAAAATTTCATGTTCCCTACTCTCTCCGAGGCCTCCCTGCCTCCCGTGCCATACAGATGGTAGAGCTGTCCTGGAGCAGGGATGTCCTCGGTGCCAGACCCCAGAGCACACCACACGGCCTGTGGTGGACCTGGAAAGTTTGGGGTCCTCCTATTTTAAAATCTGTATGCTTCCACAGAACATTTCTTTCTCTACCAGTTGCTGTTTTCTCATGAAAAACATCTCACTGGAAAAGTCTTGGGCAGCAGTAGCATGGGGGCCTATCACTCCACCATTTCTGTCTTGTGTTTCAGGAGCATCTCTGCACTTATCAGCTGAAAATCAGCCTTAATTTCTAGCAGCATTAAAGATGCTCATTACAGCCAATGTGTAGGAAGGAATGCAGAGAAGCCTAGTAGGGCACTACTGCAGTTTGCATTCGTTATTTAACACTAGGTAAAACAGCAGTTCTGGTTATAACATGGAAGTATCGATTGTCTTTGTTATTATTACAGGTGAATATAGTGAGTGTGAGAATTAAAACAATCTGATTTTACTAAAAACTGCATCAAATTCAGGGGTCACTGGAGTTCTTGTAAATGACAGCTATTATCTAATACCGTATATGCTGTCCTGGGCTTTCCTCCATGCTAATCTTTCCTTTCTGTTTGTTCACTTCTCTTTTGTATTGTTGTTTGAAGCTTCCTCCCCTTCCTGCTTCGAATCCCCTTTACGCAGGAGTGCATTCATAGATCTGCATCTTACTGTTGCCTGCGTGTGCCAGCTGAGCCCCTTTCACATGGATCCCTTCAGAAAACCTGATCATCACTGATCACCAGCTGGTGACATCACATTGCTGATGTTACCAATGCATGTAGGGTGTCAGTATGTTTCACATTTTAGGTCCCAGTACGTTTCCTGTGGTGGCAAAATGCTTATTTTTTTGACTTGAACTGTTTCAGTGATGCGGCTTTGGCCTCAGCACCATGTATGGATGGGTTTTGCAAATGAGCTGTTGCCCAGGGTGGGAGTGATCAGCTCAGGGGTGATGGAAACTCCTTAAGTTTGCTTTGCTGCTGTGGAAATCCATTTTGCAATTACTCTCTCGGAAAACTGTACGTAGAATTAAGTACTGCTGTGAACAACTGAGCTGTCGGAAGCTTTTTCCTTTTCCTTTTCTTTTTTTTTTTTTTTTAAACCACCGCTGGTGTTGCACTGGATAGACTGGAGACTGGAACATGCATGGAAGGCCTAGTGGATGGATTAATTACCCAGTGGATGGATTCATTTTGAATACTTCTAGAGTTTGGGGAATATCTTTCAGTGACTGTTAACAACAATGGGAAGAGCACAAAAGCCACCCAGATAATACCACACAGTAAGAATGCTATTATCTGTCGTGTATTAATAGTCCTGCCACTGTTGGTTGCACCAAAATACAGTGCAAGTTGGAAGAGTTCCCAGGCAAGTCTAGAGCAGGTAAATCATGTGCAATGTTTTAATTTTCCAATGCTAAACAAATGGCCTTCAGATGAGTGAACAGAAATGTAAATAACAATCTGGTAACAATTTGGTGATTGATTTTTAACTTTGACTCTAAGCATACACTTTTGGAAATGTATACTTTACTTTTATGAAAGTCTTTTATGGTAGGTGCAGTTTATTGGCCTTCTTAATGATGGCTGGTTTCACCGCAGAGAAGAAACAAAAGAAAAACAGACTTGAGCTGCTCTGGAAAATAACTGGAAGGTGGGAATGGACAAGAGAAATAAAAAGCCCTCAGATCCTAAATAAATGACAATGCATGCATTACTGAATTATTCCTTCCATTTAGAAAGTGACAGAATGCAAAACATTCAGAACAAGCCCTCCAAAGCTGAGCACACTGAGGTATACTCAAAGCTCAGACTGAGCAAAGTAATGGGGGGAACACACCCCTGTTTCCTACCCTGTTTTATAGGTAGTTATGCTGGTTTCAGTTGCTTTAGTTGTCTGGTTTGTAGTAACTACTTGTCGCATGGTCCAATGCTCAGAGTATACCCTAAGTTTGTTTTTCCTCTGTATTATTTCTTCAGTAATAGCCTTGTTACATACTCCTTGTATCACTATTAGTCATATTTTGTAGATGATGTTTTGTTGGGTTTTTTTAGTTGATGGGAACACGGTAATGAAGAATGCTTGGGATAGGACTTTAGACTGAAAATAAGAGTTCACTTCATGGTCCATCCATGTGAGTGGAGAACTCCCAGCCAACTGATTAGCCATTTCCTGGTAAAAAGATAAGGGATTGACTCTCCTCAGGAGATGCTCATATCCTGCATCGGACCTGGACCTTTGTGTGTCCAAGTGAGATTTCCATACTTCACAAAGGGAAATGCATTGCGCGTGCATGTGTGTTTGCACACACAGTGGCATTAAATACCACACAAAACTTTCCACAAAGAGATCTCAAAAAGGGCATCATAAAGTATCCTATGTTATGGCAATGTTTCACATCAGATTTGATAGTCAGGAGAAGCCTTTGAGGGAAGAGTAAAGATAAGAGTATTCAGTGAATTAGGCCTAGACATAGATAGACCATGGACAATTACACAAATGAAAGAGCCCCTCTCTCGAGATCTCTTTCTTGTCCCCAAATATTTCTGCATCTTGATACTCTTTGCTCACAGAAAAGTCATGATGGGGTCTGAGCTCATGAACCTGGCTGCAGGACTGAAGCCCACTCTTGGCTAGGGCCAGTCAGGTACTCAGCAAATATCTGTTGTTGTCATATCTGGCCCAGTATCTAGTTATAACATATTAAAAATAAACACTCTGTGAGAAATGAAACAGGATTTTTATCTGTTGAAATTTATGAAGCAAACAGTGCACGTGTGTGTGTGCATGCACAGTTCCCCAAAGAGCACTGCTTAAATGACTGTTTAGAAAGTTGGATATCTTTTGGGAATTCATTTGGAAATAGGCTTAAAATACAATTAGCTTGCTGTGCAAAAACCATCATAATAGCTTTGATGCCTCCTCATTGACAGACATTGCATGGGTAGCAGTGAAATTATAAAATAAATCTACAAGCCAACTATGAGTGTTTATTTAAAAGAGGACATTCGGCTACAGTTCCACAATCAGTTGCAGTATATACCACTGAAGTATTTGGGCTATAATTAGTGGGGTCCTAAATGAGATAAGCATGGCAATTTAATTATCGGATAACTTTAACATACGCTTAAAAGGATTCCAACTTTATAAGAATTGTGATAATGTTTTCTACTCAGTGAAAATATCAACATCTAAATATTTAATACAGTCACAGGAAATTTAAATGAAGTAAATTTTCAGGGAAAAATGAGGCGAAGCACTTCCCACAGCAATGCAGTTGAGACAGGGTTTCCTTTTAATTTTTGATGAGTATTTGTTCTTCTGAGGGTTACATAAGTGATATCACAAAATTCTAAGCCCTCTTTTTCACTTCCTCCGTGGTACAACTAAAGGCACATTTAGCTTGCATGTTAATTCAGAAACGTGCCTGATAGCTCTACTGAACAAAACTGTGCTGCCACTTTATGATGTGAACTAACCTGCGAGCTGAGAATCCTCTATTCATTTTGCTCATGAAATCCAGCCGTACTTTATATAAGAATGCAGAGAAGAAAGACAAATGGTTTATCCTCTAAGCCACCCAGCATCCTGTTCTTGATATTTCAGTAACATATGCTAACATATGCTTTCCTCAAGAACTTCAAAAACATGCTTTTAGCAGCAATGAAAACAGTACCATACATCGAATTCAACTTTAAACCTCATAGTTTACCTCTAATACCATTACCTCATGTATAGAAGAAAATGTAAATCTAAAATATGCTGGTGATTATAACCTTTCTTCCTGACAGACACTGCAATATAAATGCACATAAATTGAATTTCTTCTTTAAAGAAATTTGAATACCTTTGGAGCATTTTAGCAAATCATCTCCAGCCCTTATGGCACAACTTCAATGGACTGTGGAAAAGTGCTCTCCCTATGGCATGACTCCTGCAATAGAAGGACATAGCAAGGCAGAGACATGCCAAGAAAAATAGAATGTACTCCATTGATATTCAAAATTTATTTTATTAAACTTGCACAAAAGACTGGAAGCTGGTTTTATTAGAAAAGGCATTCAAATATTAACTCTATGAGTGCTGTTTGCATTGCTTGTCTGGAAAAAATAGCAATCAAAGATATACAGTTTGAACAGTTTGACTTTGCTCCCTAGGATAGTTATTTGAGTCCTTGTGTTAACCATTAAATCAGAAACTGTGAGAGTGGGTAAGTGGTGAGTAGGAGATCCTGATGCATCAGGTGAGAATTCTTCAGAGGGATTCTCCCTTGGGAGAGAAATGAATGTATTTGAGGAATCTTGTGCTAATTAGTAAATATTGGTGGATAACAGCTATATTTCAGAATTCCCTTTCTAAGGGAACATATGGCAATGTTCCTGAATACCATCAGCTGTCAGTGTTTATCTTAGAATAAGGATGGGAAATGAAGATGCCAAAAAAAGTATTTTTCAGAGCTGCAAATACTAATATTTCCATAATATGTTGGAAGGATAAACTAACTGAAGTTTCATAAGTGTTTGGTTGGGTGGAGAATGGCCAAGTTTGCTCTAAATTGGTTGGATCACTTTCCTGTTAATCAAAACAAGGTAGGTGTTTACTTTAGCAAGGTGAGATGCTTCAGTGTATTAAAGATTTTTACCTCTGTCTGCATAGTGCAATGTATATAACTTATGGTAATCTTGGGGATTGAAAGAACTGCTCATTGATGTAGACTTGCCACATGATATTTTTAAATGATCTACTGCCAGGTAAATTCGTGGGTTAAGAAAGTTACCTCAGTGGTGAAATATTGCCCTTAGCCTTTGGCTCCACATATGGTACAGACTCTCCAACTTCAGAACCTTAGAAATTGGTAAATGCTGTAACTTGTCAATAAATATGATATGTGTGTGTATGTGTCAACACTGCCCCAGTCTGCCACTACAGTTAATGGTCTGGATGTGGTTTTATTCCTACTATAACCACCTATTTTCAGAACATTATAATTTATGCATAAACATTTCCTCATGACAAAGATCTGGGATGTGACCAGATGTGTGTAAGCCAAAAAACTTTTTTTTTTAAATAAAACCTGTTTCGACATGAAGTTTACAAGTAGAAGGTATTATTTATATTCTGAAGAAGTAACTTTTCATAGAAAAGTTATGAATAAGGACTTCATTTATTCTTTTTCCTGAGTGACAATGCATAGGCATCTGAGATGTATGTGAAGCAGGCCTATGGCACTGGGCAACCCCAGTGTTCCTCTAAAGTCCTGTTCCATTTGAGTAGGATCTAATTTTTCATTATAAAATATGTCACCATCCTCTCCATTTCCCCATTCTGGTTAGATGACGGAGTGGGTAAAAGTTTCAGAGCTTCTCAGTGCCTTAGGGCCAGATGAGAGTTAAGACTCTAAATGGCTTTTAAAATCTTCCCTTTAGACTCATTCTCAATATAGCAACGAAGGCACTTAAGAGCCTGAGTCTCACTGAGAGTCACTGGGATTTAGAATCCTATACCCCAGAATTAAAGTGTCAAAAGTTTGAAATAGTCACTTTAATTGTTTTTCGAATGCATGTAGGTGTTTTCCTGCTCTTTCAGACACCTGACTGCATTTGGGAATCTGACCCTGAGACACATCTGAATGTCCTGTGCTCAAAACGTGAGCTGTTACCATGCCAAGTCAGCCGGAGCAATGCATTTGTCTATGCTAGCAAATTAAAGTAAAACTTGTTTGAGTATTTGATGTGGCTATTTAAATCCAAATTAGTTCCCCATCCTAACTATAGCAAAGATGGGAGGAGATCAAGCGCAAATGCTTCAAGCCAATGCTCTGCTTTAGCTGGTGCAAGAAAATTGCTGGTGGAGACACAGCAGTAGTGCTGCTATATCATAGAGTCATGGAATGGCCACAATAAGGTCTCCCCGCAGCCTTCTCTTCTCCAGGCTGAACAGCCCCAACTCTCTCAGCCTGTCCTTGTAGGAGAGGTGCTCCAGCCCTCAGATCATTTTTGTGGCCCTCTTCTGGACCCGCTCCAACAGCTCCATGTCCTTTTTGTGCTGAGGGCTCCAGAGCTGGACGCAGTACTCCAGGTGGGGTCTCACCAGAGCAGAGTAGAGGGGCAGAATCACCTCCCTCGACCTGCTGGCCACGCTTCTTTTGATGCAGCCCAGGATGCGGTTGGCCTTCTGGGCTGCCAGTGCACATTGTTGGCTCATGTCCAGCTTTTCATCCACCAGTACCCCCAAGTCCTTCTCTGCAGGGCTGCTCTCAATCCCTTCATCCCCCAGCCTATATTGATAGCGAGGGTGGCCTCGACCCAGGTGCAGGACCTTGCACTTGGCCTTGTTGAACCTCATGAGGTTTATACAGGCCCACCTCACCAGCCTGTCCAGGTCCCTTTGGATGACATCCTGTCCTTCTGGCATGTCAACTGCATCACTCAGCTTGGTGTCATCTGCAAATTTGATGAGGGTGCACTCAATCTCACTGTCATTGAAGAAAATATTAAACAGCACTGGTCCCAGTACGGACCCCTGAGGGACACCACTTGTCACTGGTCTCCATTTGGACATTGAGCCATTGACCACTACCCTCTGGATGGGACCATCCAACCAATTCCTTATCCACCGAACAGTCCACCCATCGAATCCATATCTCTGTAATTTAGAGAGAAGGATGTTGTGGGGGACCGTGTCGAAGGTTTTACAGAAGTCCAGATAGATGACATCCATTGCTTTTCCCTTGTCCACTGATGCAGTCACTCCTTCGTAGAAAGCCACCAGGTTAGTCAGGCAGGACTTGCCCTTGGTGAAGCCATGCTGGTGTCTCAAATCACTTCCCTCGTGGGCCTTGAATGCAGGCAGAGAAACCCACTGCAATAGATGAAATCGTGGAATAGTTGTATCATCCTGCACTGGCCAGGAGAGTGGGGATCAGGCGTGCTCAGGGCTGTGGGTGGCCTGCGATGCCAGGACCATGGGAGAGACTAGCACAGAACTCAGCTGGGTAAACCCTCCCTGGAAGACTTCCTTGGTTTCCTGGCCCCTCTGAATCAGTCTGTGGTTGAAGCCAAACGCATCCCACTGATGATAATCCATAGTCTATGGCCCAATGATTGTTTTAATCCGATAAAGCGCAGTGGCCGTTGCAGGGCCAGGGGGATCACAACCTATGCAGAGCTCCAGGTCTGCACTGAAAGTGCTGCCTCTCAAGTTGTACTGGCGGAGAAAAAAACACAGCACAGCTAGCCAGGAGTGCTTGTGGAAAGAAAATCATAGTTTTTGGAAATATAGACTAGAAATTGTTTGATTAAATGGCTACATTTGTTCTTCTGACAGGTATTAAAAACATAGAATAACCTAGAATATAGTATAAAACAGGGCTGGCAACTTTCTTGACTTCATCATGACTCTCATTTATGCAGGTCTATCTCCCAGATTCAAAGGATGGTGTATTCTTTAGTTAGTAAATGTACAGCCCATACAATGGCCAAGAAAAGCTTGATAATGTTGAAGTTGATAGCTTCAAAAAATGGAAAGAACATAAAATGATCTCTAAATTTGTAATCTTAGGTCCCATGATGTTTAAGGCAAGCTACTAATTTTGGGGCCCAGGTCATGATATGTGAATGTTTGGAGTTGGTGATAATGTAAAGAATGATAAAGTCATTTGAGCATCTGCCTGTCAATTCTCACATTTGAAAGATAATTCTTCCTGGAAGAATACTTATTCCCTTCCAGTATTGATGTATTGATTAGACTGCTGTGTCTTTGGCAGCTTATTGTTTCTTTTGGAAATCTGAAATATGTTTTAAAAATAAATACATAGCCTCTCCTTTCCCCAACCCCTGTAAAGATGGTCATCTGGAGATAATCTTTAATCACAATTCTAGGCTCTGAAACTGGGGTTTGCAATAGAAATGCCAACAAAATTTTAACTGTGCCATAATACAATAGTTATGTAAATACAGTACATAATGTACTTAATATGCTAATCTCTGAATATCAGGAAGCAAAATCTCACTGGAGCAGAACTCAGCTATGGCCTAACAGCCTTTTTTTGCAGAAAAAAAAGAGAATGAATTGCAAAGCCTGTAAGTGCGAGCTGCTTCTTCTGGTTAGCCCTGGCATTTCTGGAAGAATGAACAGCACTTCTTAATTTTCACTTCAACCACTAGCTGCTTTTTTTTTATGGTATGTCCTGCCAGTTAGGCTTGATTCTGCCATGTTTTTGATGATTTATTTTTGTTTGACAATAATGTAAAATACAAACCATCTGATGCTAGGTTTTAGCTCCATTAGCTGGGAACCACAAACCTATGCCATGTCACTTTTTCTTTTTATAGTGCTGTTTCAAACTTACTGGCATAATTGATCTATCTTTTTCCTTGTCTGGATTAAATGATGTTTTTGGCCGGAGTTTCATACCAGGATGCCAAATTTTCTTACTCTTATGACTCCCATCTCCGTGTTGCATAGGACTAACTATATAATATTCAAATGCCTCATTTGTAAACACACAATTATGTACACAAAACGTGCTTCTTAATGTTTCCCCAATTTGGCTCTGCTGTTACACTAGTGATGGCTGCTGGCATGCAGACCAACTAATTTGTGCCATGCCAGCACTCTGAAAGCTGAATTAAATTGAGCCTGGATAATGTACAAATACTGCAACCTAATGTTTTTAAAAAGTCAGTCCCTAAAGAGCATACATACAGATGGGTTTCTGTTAAATACACGTATCTACGCACGCACCTCTCATGCCAATATATGGATTTGAGCAAGGATCCAGTTAACAGAGATAAGTTGGCACATTACTCCTGAAGCGGTTCTTCCATTATGTAATGGAGCTCCCTAGACATAACCAAAACAGCCCTCCTCAAACTTGTTGGACGGAGGGATCACAGCCAGCCCTTACTCTCTCCTGCAGGCTGCTGCATATAGGGAAAAGGAAGAACAGCCTGGTCTATGCAGTGGACCCGTGTCCTGCCCACGGAGTCACACCATGAGATGGAGCCACAGAAAGATGCTTTGCGGGATCCAGGGTGCGCACCGGCTGCTCAGCCCCAGCCAGCCCAGGGGCCAGGGCAGGCTGGGGGAGCCAGGGGCCACGCACAGGACTGCAGATGCTCTATAAAGGCAGGTTTGCCAACCTGCACCTTTTGGCTGCAGTAGTCAATTTGTTTATCATTGAAGGTAAAGAGGCAGTTTCAGCAGCTGTGAAAATGGTATTTTTTACCTTGACACAGGTGGTTTCTCATTTCTAGCTTAGCAAAGTGTGATAGATACTTTTTTAAAAGACAGTAATATGTTTTACCCTATGTGAACCTTAATATATGTGTCTCGTCAGCCACATGCAATAGCCACTTCACACTCCAGAGTGTGAAGCATTAATAAGTCACAATGGGTCAGTGAGAGTTTCTTGTGTAAGCAAAGTGTCCTCAACCCACCAGAATATGTCATGCAAAAGAAAACCCTTTTAATCTTTTTGGAAATAATTTTATCACTAAGTTTGTGGTGGTGTTTAACACATCCAGATGTTTCAGTCTGGCTCCCTTCAAAACAGAGGAAATATCAGAGGGGGACTCTGTCTTTCCAGCTATCTTAGCCCAGGTAGCGCTCATTCACATTTTTTGGATCCATGCACTCAAATACCCTCTGTAGCAATAAAAGAGTGGGAAAATAAAAGATCTTGGTGCACAGCAGAAAAAAACAGAATTAAATCAGACTGTGAAAAAACTTTTTCGTGTTTTAAACCTTCTCGTCACATCTGTGGGCTATTCAGATGAGTTAATCATGAGCCAACTAATATTTGCTGCCGTAGAAACTAACAGGATGGATAAAAGATCTGGAGGGGATATGGAATGAAGTAGACCTGATTATTTTAAACTTGCCAGGTTTCTGAAGAGAGTTTTTAGCAGGGGAGGCATTGGAGGCAGTTGCTGTTGCTGCATGCTCGGGGCAGGAGGAGGGCCGCTGCTGTTTCTTTGTGGAGAACCCGGTGAGCTGTTTCAGTTTATGCAGGGCTGCAGGTTTTGGCTAATTCACAAAGCAAAAAGTAAAATCAAAGGGAAATATCACTTCCTCAACTACAAGGTATTAATATCCTGTTCAATTTAATTTCTGCCTTCTGTTATTGTGAACCCTTTAATATGTAGTGTCAGCTTGGCAAGGATTTTCCGACAGTATCAAAAGAGAATTTGCCTCTGAAATATTGTCATAGGAATTGCTGCAGCTCTCAATAACGTAGTCTCCCAAGAAGCAGCGATGGAGATGGCTGCTGCAAGGAGAACAAATCCCCCTTGGGTGAGGTACTGCCCCACAGGAGGCAAATTAATATAAGCTGGTGCTGCAAGTTCCTAGTCATGTGGATATATAGCCCAGGTATGAGGCTGACCAACAGGAGCAAGGTAGGGTAAGGAGGGGTAAGACCTGGGCTGGGCACTGTTGGTTTCAGGCTGCATAACCCTCCTGCACACAAATGTGCCGAGATGACCTGGCCTTGGACAAGGAAGCACAACGGTTGCACAAGGAGACTGCTTATCCAATGCATAAATATATTTCTTTGTGTTGGGAGGTGAAGCAGTTACGAACTAGTAAACCAGAGGTGCTCTGTATGAATCCCTTGCACTATTATTTAAAAGATGAATATTCTCCCTGTTCAACTGATATTGATTTTTCTGATTAAGTAAGAAGGGCATTTTCACAAAGATACTTCCTGCCTTTAAAATATCATAGATCACATGTTAAATTGCCCAGCACTTTTTTTCATGAAATTATACTGTTGCTGCATGTTTGCTCCTGCTCAGATGAACCACAGATGGAATTTGCCTACTTTCAGCATGAGATAAGACAAAGTCTTACATTAGTCATAAAACCACCAAAAAGATTTATTAAACTGAGATTTGAAAACAGAACTGAATTCCCCTTTTCTGCAGTTTTTAGATTCCAAGTTTTGGGCTGTTGCTGGTTTATTTGCGGGGCACTAGAGCCTGCAGAAAATACAGGAATTACCCATCAGGACAAATGATAAAACATTTCAGTGCTCATTAGTGTTAATTTCATGAACAATTTCTAAATTGTTCTCCCAATGTTGAAAAGTGGGACAAAAATAGAAGAAACTGAGGATAGAAATGTTGATAATTCTTATCTCTTTCACAAATCTATTTGGCTCAGGTGTGAGATTTATCTTTGCAATCAAATCCTGGAGAACCAACTAAATCAGTGTTCCATGAAGGCCTTTTTCTTCCTACTTTAAGATATTTCCCCACAGCGGCACTTTTTCCTTGTATTATTAAAATATTTCCTTTGGAATTATCTCAATTTCAGAGATGTCCCGTGGCCTCAAGTGACCAATTATATGACTTCAGCAGTACCTTATTTCCACTGAATAGCAGCTGAGATGATGTACCTTTTTCTCTACCAAGATGCATGGCTCAGGTATTTAGTGTTGACTGACTTCCCCTCCGTTCACCATCTGCCCTTTTTTTAAAAACAAAAATTAATTAGAGGGTCTCTGTCGTTGCAGTGGCCAAACCACTTTTAGTATCTGTTATTGTTTCCCTGCAATGAGTTTACAGGATGTTGCAAAATATTATGAAGACGCAGCTTACAGAGCTCCAGTTTCATGCTGTATGTGAATAGTGTTATACAAGTCATGTGGCAGCTCAGACATGTGTTTTGAGGTTTTTGGTGTGTCACTCAAGCCCCTTGGCCCTGTGTCCTTTGTATGGCTGGATGATGAATTTTATACTGGCAGAATATGCCGTTTGTGGAAAATAGATTTTGTGTGGAGGAGCTGCCAACATATTTCCTTAGACTGACATCAAAATACAACAAATGCTGTCAGGGAAGCCTTGTTCTAAAATGCATGCTTTTGTGCATGAGCGTTTGTGTGTATCTGTGTACGTATTCAAGGCTTTTCTAAAATTTAATAATAATAAACTACTAGACATATGTATGTGTAACTCGGTGCTCTCTCTTTGCCCCAGCTACAGCCATCACCTTGAGATCTTTTATCTCAAGCTAATGACAGTCGTGCCTTCAGCAGGCAACAGTCCCTGACAAATTTCTGGAGTTGGCCAAGAAGACACAAACCAGAACTCCTAGAAATATCCAATATTGTTCTGACTTTTGACATTATCATCACAAAAATTGTTCATCTGAAATTCTGTTTGGCATCTCTGAGAGCTTACAATCATATGACAGGATCAGGTTCAGTACGAGCGTTCTCTTAATTTCAAAACCATCTCATTTTCAGTCAGTTTTAAACCTCAAACAAATATAAAACCTCATTGATTCTCGCTTGCCATATGACTGTACAGCAGCTTGTTTAATTGCTTTGTACCTAAACTTTCTGTAGATAAAAAAAGAGATAGCAAAATTTGCATATAATGAAAGTGCTTAATTTTTAAGCACTTTGAGCTGAAGAATGTTATTTTAACTACTTCACTCCGCTTCAGTATTTTATCATTTGAAAATATGAATTGTAGGGGCACTCTTATACTAGTGACTTTGGAATATATAAAATCAATGCCTTCTCTATTTTCTGACTTTTGTTAGCCTGAGAGTGGGAAAGTATAACATTTAAAAATACCTACAACCTGTTTTTATCTTTGGGCTGTTGAGAAAGCTTTGCTTTGCTTTTGCCCAGAGACATGGGAAACAGTGATGGATAGTCAGAGGGGGCAACCCGTCTCTTTTATTCCCACTGTGCTCTATAATTTGTAATCCTTATTGTGTCTGAAGCTAAATCTGAGGCATTCCAGAGCCTAGATACTGCGTGCAGCAAGGTCCAGGCGACAGCGCTCTGGGCTGGGAGGCAGAAGACCTGGTGCCAGAGGTCAGGGACTGAGCAGGGAGTCGGAGCCCAGGGATCGGTCCTCTGCAGTTCTGGAGCTTGTACAGAGCTCTGCACCAAAAGAAATAGAGTATAAAAAGCTGCCAAGGCAGAGCAAAAGCCTCTTGCTTTCACTTTGCACTCGTAAGAATTGCTGCAAGAGGCAGCAATCAAACCCTTCTCGTTGAGACCATGCAGTCATTCCCTTGCACTGTTTGCCCAGCAGCCAGTTACGGATAATGATGCTTTTCCATTCTCAAGATCTGTGGCTGAAAATCTAAGTGACTTGTTTGTTAGTGATGTTTCTCAGCTTTTGGATCCTGCATAAATAATATATTGATAATGGTTTGTTATTTTGCTTTGGTTTCTTTTCAAGCATCGTCAACTGTTGTTCTAAAGTACATTAAAATGCAGAAGGAATATTTTGCAGTCAGGTACGGCTCTGTTAGAGAGAGGTAATGGGGAGAAACAAGCTTCAACAGATAGGCAGGCAGTCGTCTTGATCGTACATATGTTTTAACTTGTGGAAAGACAAAAATAGTCTTCATGCCAGAGATGTCTAAAAACTCACTGAGTTGTCATCTCGATAAACTATCAGTCAGGACCTTTGTCGTTTTGTTACTGTCTCTTGTGTGGCTTTATTCACCTCTCCCTGCACTTTATTGTAGGGGAAGTCAAAAAAGTCCTAGGTGTCTATTTTATTTTATTTCATTTCATTTCATTTCATTTCATTTCCACAGAGCCTTAATCTGTTTTACATCTGTGTGTGACTGCAGAAAGGCAAGAAAGGGTGAAAATGGATCAATCCACTGTAAAGCAGTGGGAGAGCTATTTAGTACTGTTGAAATAACTCCTGTCCTATCCTGACAGATCTCAGCACTAAAGCTTCAAAACCACTAGCAATCCTATGGATTTTTTTTTAAGTGAAGTACTAATATTCCCTCTTGGTACATTTCTGAAATGGTACATATGTAGGTTTGCTAGAAATATTTAGGAGAAACAGCTGGACATTACAAGAAAGCTGTCTTTTATACTTAATCTTTTTATATGATCCAGTTCATATTTATAGCATATTTTCCTTCAGCTTTCCTCCTTCTAGCCCCCATCCCCTCAATCTTCTGCATTTTGCATTTGCGTCTAAACATACATTCAAATGAGAGGTCAGAAAATATTGAGCGCAGAATTTTGTCAGTGCTGAGGGCCTGATTCTGCACTCCTGACTAACAGTCAGGGGTCTAATAATCAAAACTATTAAGAGGCACTCCCCCTGCCCGTTGCCTGGATGAAGAATCAGTCTAGCATCACTGGGAGAAACCTTCAGGACTCCTGCACTGCCATTTTATACTCACATTTACATAGATAAAATACGAAGACTTGCGATTGCCTCATTTGTAGCCACAAATGTGTTTGCAACAGTCTTCAAATTGCCACTTTTGCAGCATTACTGAATGCCTACTGTGAATAGCCTCCTTTAGGATACAGTTACTAGTACCACATGGCTTGGTCCAACAGAACATCAGTGAAACACCATGTTACCTCTGAGTCACTTAACTGGGCTCAGAGTAGATAAACAAATATTCCCAAAGTCACCGCTGTTATTAGATCATTGTCTGGCCAATGCATAGAGAATATGGAGACTCCTAGGAGGATTTTTTTTCCTTATTCTGTGTTTCAATCTACGGGGCTGAACAGTTCATTTTAGTCTTGGACTGAACTGAGCATTTCAATAACTTGTATTTTAATCAAAATCAGACGTGTATGTGTGTGTATTTTCCTGCAACTAGCCCAGCAGACTTCTTTAGGGTATTTCAAAATTGTTACACTTAACAGGTGATGTGGTGCCTTATACATTCTGAGGTAATATTTATCTTCATTACAACAAAATTATGTCATCATTGCTGTGCTCTAAACAGTATAAAGTAATCAAGTAATAGGTTGCTACAGAAAAGCTGTTAGGAGTCTCAAGACTGTAAGGATAATAAATGTCAATATTTTGTTGAAGAAAATGTGTACAATAAAAACTAATCCCCTGCCTCACCCTCCTTCGTAAGAATTCACATTCTCCCTCAGTCCCTGAAGTTACTATTTTCTTCTGAAGAATAGACTGCTAGAAGTTGCTCATCCAAGCCTAAGCACTTAAGATTTGGTATATGCTTGAGTATGAAAATTGTGTCACTGTCTTCTGTGATGACCATAGCCATACATGTGTGACATGATGAGACAAAATGAATTGCCTTTTGCTAAGCAGCCTTTTGAAATGGGGCTGATCTAACCCCATCAAGTCAAGGAATCAGCATCTAGGGTTATCATTCCCCTTTCACTATGATGCAGAAAGTCTTGGGCTTTCAGAGGGGGAAGGCACTCAGCCCAGCTGGCTGGGACTCACCAGTCACAAGGCTGCAGCTTAATTAACAAGTGTCTAGTCCAAAGCAGCCTGAAGAGCACATCAGTATGATACGCTCGCTCTCTTTTGCTTCTCTGGGTTAGACAATTAAAGCATCTTTTCCTGGTGAGTGTGTTACATAGCCCAGGTTAAAACAGTCCAACCTGAAAATACTGAAGACGTGAATGTGGGGTTGTTATCCCAGCAGGAGAATCAGGAGTGTGGTGATTGCTTCTGCTCTGGTGCTCAATACCAAAGATAGATTCAGTAAGACCCAACAGCAGCATCATATTTTAATTGTCCTGGACAAAGAGCCCTGCAAATGAAGGTGAGCCTGTGTACTGCTTCATTCTTCCAGTGTTTTCTCCTTTCAGCCTGTATTGGCTTGTCAGGCTGTGTTTTAAGCCAGCTGGTCTTCATCCAGATTCCAGTCTCCCTCATGCACTGAGAGGTCTGGAAGACAGTGCTGGCTGTGCGGGATGAAAAGGATATGTCTTGGCATATTGCTGGGCTATTAGTCCGTATCACTGCACAGGGATCCCTAGAGATGGCAAATGATAAATAGACTGGACAGTAGTTAGTAAGTTAGAGCAAACTGGGACTAGCTATAGCTAGGGAGGTCATTGGCACTGAACACAGATTTCCTGAGGATGAACCAGGCTACCGTGGTCACAGAGCTTGCATACTCACCTTCCCAACCTGCTGTTCCAAATCAAATAGATTTTTTTTCCTTCTTTTCTGGGATAAATAAATCATACAATCAGAAGAAAAATTAAGCTGCATATAAATTCCATGAGCCAACCAAGTGGAAAATCTGACAGAGAAAACATATCTATTTGCTTTTCGTTTTTAAGAGTAGCAGGACTTTCCCTCACAAATACAGTTAACCACTGGTCTTCAGCTTTTCAAAACAGAAAACTTGTGATGCATCTGTCTTAAGATGACATGGTAAAAGATTTCTTTGGTTGCCTTTGCCTGCTGATGTCGAACCACACCATGGCAGGCTTTGCATGGCTGTGCAGAAGTCGCTTGAGAATCTTCCTCTGCCACAAACCCACCCTGCAGCTGTACAGAATACCTCCCAGGAGTGCGATGGAGATGTGTATTCCTGTTCTTTCTAGGAGGAAAAAGTTTCTACGCTACAGGTTGTGGATGCAGAGGTGAGATTTGGAAGGATTAGTGCTAGAATAGACTGTTCATTGACATCTCTAACTGGCCTGGGACAGGAGAAGGCCAGACTGGCCTCTTTGAAGCTCCCTTTCCTAGGTACACCTTCTGGAGCTCTCTGCTTGACACTTATTCCCCTAGACTGGGTGGTGGCACGAATGCCACAGGTTAGCTCTTGGATAACATATAGCTTGTGTCTAAGCCACTATTAGATTTAGAAAACAGAATCATTTCCCAAAGCCCAGAAGGAGCAGAAGGGGAAGCAAAAGAGAATGGGTCTTAAAAAGTCTTATGTTTCTCTTTGGAAGAAAATTACCATCATCTATCTTTCCTTTCTTGCAAGCTCCTGGAACCTACTAGTAGTGCCCTGCTGCTGGATTTTCAAACTTCTATTTTGCTGAAGAATATCTCTCTGATGCAGGTGCCAGTGTCATTTATCAGAGGATGATGTCAACATTCCTGTGTCATACATGACAAATGACAGCAGAAAGGAGTGCCCCTTGAATTCTCTCACTTTCACAAGGCTCTTTCCTCTCTCCAGTTAAATGACATTTTATTTCCTACACTTTTTCAGTTTAGACTTCTGTTGCCTCTAGAGAGAGGTACATTCAAATTGACTCAGAATGAGTGATTAGTACCAGGCATTGAGCTCCAAATTCAGTATTAGTGTAAATACAGCCGCACAGCAATGGACATAAACTTTGCTTTCATGCTTTTGGGGCAAATTCTGCCTCATCTTACACCTCAGAAAATGCCAGAGAACTTTCCCGATGTATTCCCAATGGCAGAGCTGGGTGGATGTGAGAGCATCTCCCTCATCCTGTTTCTAATGCTTTTAAAGAGCTGATAGATGTTGAGTTGATGACAACCCCCGTATTCAGAAGTGTTTGCTTTGCAAAACATTTACCTGTTCCTGTACCAGTGGGCACTTGGCAGCAGAAATCCATGCTTTGACCCTGTTCTGTATGTGGGCCTGATTTGAAAGGTAGTGTAGAAATTAATTGGGTTGGCATTCAGTGGCACACTCCGTAAGTGGAGCAAAGCAAAATAAAAGCTTGGGAAGAAAACAGGGAGGACAGAGCACATATGCTGCTTCTAATCCTCTTTTTCTTCTGCTTCTTTCTATTCTTCTTGCTGGAAGAAGGGATTTGGACTCTTCTCTCTTAAGCCATGCATGTACAAAAAAGACTTTATTTTTAACTCATGTTAAAATCCTTTCTTGGACTAGGCAGCTACTGTTTTCACATGTTAGCTGACTGCGATAACCCAGAGGGGGGAGCTTAGGGTTTATCTTGACCAGTAAATGCCTGTTAAAACTGCTACTGCTTTGACTAACGCTTGTTAAAATATCAGTATGGACAACATGTGTTTTTAAAACCACACACCTGTACTCCTAATGACAGCAAGGCCTTGGGGGAGGAAGTGATTCACAGAACCGCTGCTCCCTGCTCTTTCCACCCACTCAGCATTTGATTACAGTGTTATTTTCCTCTGTTGAAACATGCATGGGGCTGCCAACCCTATGATTTTTTTGGTACCAGGCTTTTAAGCTAACCAGGAGCATGGCTTGTCTTTGTTCAGCACCCAGTGAAAGGGCTGGATTTTCACAAGAGCTCAGGATTCAGCAGCAGCCAGGACATGGTTTGACATGTGCTTAAATAGCATCCCAGAAAAACAAGTTTTTCCTACCCTGCTCTTGCCTTGTACTGCACTAGTCCAAACACTAATGTAGATAAACAAGGAATTATTTAGAGAAACTGAAGAGAGCCATAAATAACTTGATTTTTCAGTGGCACTGCCATTTAGTCACTGTATTTCACACCTTCCATCTAAAATCAATAGAAGCAACAAAGCCACTTGTGGACTTTGAGGAGTGTCTGGATCTTTTCTTGGAACAGAACTGATTTTTTTTTTTTTTAATTCAATTATCTTACAGATGTTCCAAACAACCTCCCTGAAAGAACAGACTTGTTCCCAAGATCTGCGGGAGATTTGGGGGTAGGATAGTGACAGCAGTAATTTAGATGAACCCCATTCATTATACACTCAATTTAAAATTTACGCACAAGTTTGCATTAAAAAAAACCTAAAGTGAGAATGATAGGAGGATGATATCAACAGGAGAATGATATCTGCACAGTGACTTGTACTGAAAAAAACTGATGGAACTAACTGAACACGGCGTAGTTCCTGGGGCAAACTGGGAGTAGAGCAGCCCTGCCTGGCATTGCTTGTGAGGGTAGAGGGGATCACTCACTCGTGGATGCAGAAATGACTCAGATGTTTTCATACATTTATATTTTCAAAGGTTTTCTTCAGAAGGAATAGATTTAGCAACATACCTCTCCTTTCTTTTTAATATGAGAACTGCACTTTTTTTTCTGTACACTTCTAGTTTTTCCCGAAAGCAGGGGTCCGTTACCTCCAGGCTCCACCAGTCCCAAGGGCTGTGATCTTATCTTAGGCTGCCAGAGATCATTATACACATCACTGTCATGTTGCTATGTTGTTGGTGGGGTTTTTTTCCTTCTGTTTCATTTTATTTGTTTTTTACAGGGGAAAAAAGGAAGAGGTAGTAGGGTTTTTCTAGCCCTTAGACATGTAATCTGAGACAAAAGGCCTCAATTTCTCTTACTCTTCCCTTCCAACTCTACCAGATGAAGCACTATTTTTCACAGGATGAATTGCTGATATTCCTACTTACACAAACTATGAGCAGCAACTGAGCCTTCCAGTCTGCAACTGTCTTAACTCAGACAGTACTAACATTAATATTCCTAACGGTAAAGCTTTCATTTTGGTTTCTGTTCCATAGTCTAAGATATATTCCTCATTCTCTAGTTACTGATATATTTCTGATGTGCCCAGCAGGTAACTTCTAGGAGTCACACTAGGTCAAGCTTACTTTAAAAAAGGGAGGAAGGGTAAACGGAGGAAGGGATGAAAACTGTTTCTTACGTCATGTAGTCTTAGCTTTATTCAGTATTTCTGAGTGGTTTTTTTGGGCCCACAGTAGTTTCTTTAGTAAAGCCTGTTTACCAAAACTGCCACTAGTTTCTTTGGCTTTTTATGTGGCTCAACTCAAAAGTGACACAGAATTCTTATAATTAATCTGTCCTAGCAATTTAGGGTATATATTCATTTATCTAGATTCCTTAGGGCAGCTTTCACAGCTCTGCTGAAGTTCCCAGGAAACCGAAACTCTTGTATTGAAGGAGGCATATGGTGTTGCTGGCAAAGACAGGGGTGATAGTGAGGAAGTGGTCAGTCCTCCTCCAATTTAAGGACTATACACCAAAATTTTCCTGTGGCTGAAAGACACTGGGCAGGTACGTACCTTGGAGATAAAGGCAGAAGTTTGCAGGTGTAAGGTGATGGAAGCTGCCCAGGGGGATCTCGGTTTTGCAGGACCTGATGAGGTTGGAGTGAGCACGCAACTACATCCCAGTGTAGTCCTGGAATACAGTTTTTGGCAGTTCTTGCTGACTTACAGCATCCCACAGCTGTAGATCAGAATTACCCAGAAGGTTTTCCACCAACACCGTCCTGGTGCCAGACATGTGATGTAGTTTTAGCATGGGAGCTATACTTAATCTGCTTATCAACGTCATGAAGCTCGTGTCACAGGTTGGCCATCCCCATGCTGGAGGGTAGGATTGGCTTTCTTACACTGTTCTTTATGTATCACCACTGCTAAGGCTGTGCCTGAGCATGTCTTCCTGGTAAGATGAGGGTGTACAGGGATTCAGTCAAGTCAGCTGATTTGCGGCGACTTGGAGTAGGAGACACAGCAGCCAGCATACCAAGTAAGGAAAATTTAGGAGGTGCTAGAGAGAGCCCTTCTGGGGTTGTGCCCTTCTTGGGAGTCTGTGTGCCTAATGGAGATCCTAAGTGAGAGCAGGATTTAAATCTCCCGAGCTTGAGACCCAAAGTAGCAGAGCAGGGTCACTCCTCCATGAAATGTAGCCTCAAGAGGAGGCAGATGTACAGTCTTCTATAAAATACACTGATCATTCAAGTGCTCTTCTGAGGTGGGTGAGATGTGTTTATACCTGGCTGGAGGGGTTCATATTCACCTCTCGGGGCTGTCCTAAGCAGCAGCTATGCCTTATTCTAGTGTAAGTAGCACTTTGTTCTTTATCTTTGTGTTCAGCGTAGTGCTAGGGGAAGGAGTCAAAGACAAAGAATGGCTCATCTCAATTCAACTTGGACTGATGATACAATTTCCTTTGGTTTTTCAGTCTAATTGAGTTTGTGGTCTTAGTCTGATGTTTGCAATATGGAAAAACAAGTCCATTATTTAACATAAATTAGACTTTCAGCAGTGAGCAGTAATGACTACAGAGGTCTGTCTTCTCACCTGTACCCCCACTAAATCACAACGGCTTCTCTAGTTCCTAACTTATGGCCAGAATCCATGGTGAAGTATTGTAGGTGTAGCTGTGCTGATGCTGGTGTATTTCCCAGGATGGAATGAGGGTTGTGAATGTTAGTACCATCTGTTCTTCACCACCATTTTTACTATTTTCAAGAGTAACCAGAGGCTTCATCTGAGATCAGGGCCTCGACATGTTGGACAAAAAGTAACTAGAGGTTGGCTCCTCATATGAAGAACTTGTGCTCTAAAGAAGCAAGACAGGCAAAAGCAAGAAGAGAAACAGAACAGTGGAATGATTTATCCAGGGTCATGAGGCAGGTCAGTGGTGAAGCTAAGATCAGAGTCTGTATCTCTTGGTTTCTGCCAAGCCATCACGTAGAACATGTCCACACAAAAGGAGTGTTTTAGATATACACATGGAAATTGCAGGAGTTCACTAGTATTGGAAATATTTCCATTTAGAACAGGAGTGTTAAAGATTAACCTTAATAGCCCTCCTTTTCTGCTGTCATTCTGTTCCTCGGTATGTGCGAAAACTTTGTACAATCTACCAGCTCTTCATGTTGGGGCTTTCCTCTGCTTGTTAATGATACAGGGGCTTCCACAGCATAGCAACTTCTTGTGATAGCAACCTTTTATTTGCCCACATCTTCAGTGAGATGACAGATAATGGGAGGAAGTCAGATACATTTAAAATATACTTAGTTTTAACAGCACTGAGACACTTATCTTGTCAGCAATCCAATTATTAATCAGATTAATGGACTTTTATAAATCCACTGCATCCTTAGGACAATTGCCTGGTTTGTGTTTCATGCATACAGAATAAGGTTTCTCGTGAGCTATGAGAGCTTCAATATGAAAACTAAAACTGAGAAATAATCCTTAGCTTACTCTGCTACCACACCTTGCATGCAAGAATGCTGATCATTGCCTGCATAGGAGCATCATTTAATTATGTTTTTTCACTTCTGAGCTTAATGCTATTGAAGGAAATCCATCAGCATTTAATTAAAGACTAAATACAGTCAGTCTTTGTAGCTGGTTCAGTACCCACTTAGAAATATATTTGATACCTAGACAGCCAAAAAGGCTACCAGTGGCAACAACATTAGAGAAGGTTTTGTAAGAGAATGGGAATCTAATTTGTATCTGGAAATTAAATTTATATCTGAGATTTTTAAAAACCATTTAAGAGATATTGAACCCCCATCTGTATTAGGAAGTAATGGGAATAAGTCATCCAGTTAGGTCTTTAGCTTTCTAGGGGAAAGAATTTTTTCAAAATAATTTTTAAAGTTTCTGATTTCAGTCCAGGGGTTCTCCAAGCCCCTGGAACGTATTGCAATGAAACAAAAGCAGCTCATGCTGCAGCATTTTCCTGTGGGATTCATACACAACTTGACATGCCCATTTCTGATTGAGCAATGCTGTATTCTGTGTGCAGGATTTAGTTCTAATAGCCTACTTTATAAACCAGGACATTTAAAATTAATTTTCTAAAATTCAAGTTTTCAAAAGGAAGCTGAGAAACAAATAACATGTGAGTACTGGCTCCCACAAAGAAGGCAGGTCCAATGCAAATCATATGAAAGTAACTAAAGAATTAATTAGTTTCAGTTAATTTTAGATCAGGTCTAGACATCAGTGTGTTCAGAATAGAACACCGCAGAAGTCACTAATGTCAATGTCATGATAGCATTTTCCCCTTGAGTGGGGATCATGAACAAATGAAATTAACAGAGGCTTTAATATTGATTTAAGAAGGTGCAGGCAGGGGCTCTAAGGACTGCTTAATGTTAAGCACATGCATAAGTGCTCTCCAGAAGAATTTTCTTTTTTTTTTAATAACAGGCACTATGTAACTAAAAAAGAAAAGCATATTTGTATCTGTGTGAGAATTAACCTTTTAGGTCATAAAAGCAAAGAACTATGAAATACCTAGTTGGTGAGACACCCCTGAAAGGAAGCAAATAATAGAGGTTATATTTGTAACCTTTTCAGATTACCAATTTAAACTTAATTATAACTTTGTTTTTACTTCAGCATTGTGCTACTGAAACCTGCTTATACACTTTCATGCATTTGTCTCATTATGTTTTTCATATAGTTGGGTTCGTTACCTGAAGTGTAGGCTTGCTTTCCTGCTGAAGGAAGGCTCACGGGAGCTTTCAGAGCAGAAATAATAAATAACTGACTTCTCTTGAGAAGTCGTTAAAGTTTTTCCTTGTTAGATGAAGTAAACAGGTATTGTACCTGGAAATGCAAAGTCTTTGTCAAGTTTGTGTGTGTGTGTGTGTGTGTGTCTTTAATCATGATATGTATTTCCTCTGGCATGATTTATTAGTTTCCTTTGTAGTTTTGTCAGAGTTTACTTGCCATTTCAATCTGAAATAGCCATTAAATCTTTTCTTTTTCCTTCTCTTGGCAAGAAGTAAATCTGTACTATTTGCTGATTTGTTTATTACTGTCTGGAAACTTAATCCTGCTCAAAGTCAGAGATTTTAAATATGTCAGATCATCTTAAAGCTACGTACTAGTTATATGGGTGACATTATATGTGTTCAGAGAAATTCATTTCAAGTACTACAAATGAGTCCTTTAGTAATACACAGGAGTCATAATGTCTGTGACATAATGAACCCTCCTAAATTACAGCCTACACTAATTAGATCAGTTATTGCTACATTCCAATCCCTGAAACAATTTGCTTAAAGCGGTAGTTACCTGTAATGAAAAGACACATAGCTGACTGTCAGCAGCCTTTTTCCTTCTCCATGACTTATCATACGGACTGTCTGTGCTTAAGTGCTAACAGTCTCGTTGCATCTGTGTCTCCAGTGAGACCAACTATCATCAGGGAGGTAGTTTATGACATCTAGAAAGTACAGTGATCCCCTTGGGAAGGGACAGTGGCCCTGTGGAATGAAACATTTAGAAGGTTTTGATCGTCTCTCCCTGTTTTCAGTGTCATTTACGTGCTTATTCTTCAGCTACTTCTCCACGTAGTACCTTTTGTCTCTTTGATATGTCTTTAATTTCCTTTAGGTGTTCAGTGATTTTTTTTTAAATTTATTTTATTTATTTATTTAAATTCACATAAGGGAAGATATTTGTTCTTGCTCCCTAGTCTTTGTGCTCTCTCCTGCTCATGCAGAAAAAAAAAAATAGTGGGCTGGGATGACATTTTTGACCAAAAGGCACGTGAATCTTGGTGGGGAAAAGCTGTTCTGGACTCTGTGCCTGAGCAAACTACTATCAGTAATTTTGCTGAGAATAGATATCAACAGGAGACTGCTTATTTATTTAGATGTGGGTCAGGTAACTTGCTTTTTCACTGTGGTGATTGGTACAAATCTATAAACAGTACAAACTGCTTGCTAATTAGTTGATATTGCAGAATTGGAAAGGGAAGCAGAGAAATATAAAAGTTTTTTCACAAACAGATTCTACAAAGGAAAGATTAAAAAAAAAAATCACAATAGCAAATTGTGAAAAATGCTATGTGCATGTTTCAAAATACAGCTAAGGTGCCAACAATTAAAAGATTGGCCACACATGTTACACTCAGTTGGTTTCTTTGCTTGTTTTTTACTGGACGTTTTTCTAAATTTCAGGTCCTGTTTTCTGTGCTGAACCTGTTTGATTTTGACTTCCCTCTCACTGTAGGCACCGAGGATCAATTTCAAGCAGAAACAGCGTGGCTTCAGTGCTTGGCTAAGGAGAATGGCGTTAGCAATCCCGGTCCCTGTAGCCGGATGCTCCGGAGGCACTCCAGGGACCAGGTGCCGTGGGACATTGCAGCACCCTCCTGAAGTCAACTGGGTTGGAAATTGCCTTTTTTTGTTTTGAATCACCTCTCTGCCTTCCACCAAGCTGTGATGCTGCCTAGTGTTACTCTGCCAGGTAGCTGGGTCTTAAACCAGCTACACTGGGAGCAAAAAAAAATCAACAAGAAACATCTGATAGTGGAGGGGCTTGACTGCTTACCTGGTATATTGCTCTCCACACTGAAGAGACCATCACGGAAATCCTCAGTCACTGTTATGGTTGTGGCCAGTGCTTTCAGAGCCACTTGGTTCAAAATTGAAATGTTCTTCAGAAATGGTCCCACTTTCTGGAAATTGCAAAACAGGCTTGATTCTTGATTTGGGCTCTTTTGCTCTTGCCTCATATACATGTATCTGTATAATGAATGTGTTGTGATTCAAACGACATATCACAATGTCATAATACAGGAACCCCATGAGCTTAGCTGTGTGCTGTCTACATCTGCCCTGCATAATTACTCAGACTCCCCTGGCTGCTCTCCCAAAGCCTGGACCACAAAGTTATCTGAAACTCACCTCTGTGCCCACCTCCCTCCTAACTACAGACCTGCGCATTTTCTCTGCAGCTGAAAATATGGGGTGCTCATTTGTCTTAAGGAACATTTTTTTCATGGAGGACACATCCTTTTCTCCTCTCTCTTGTCATGAGATCCTTTTCACTCATTTTTAGGCATTTCTTCTTTTTTTGTTTAATGACACTTCTTTGTCACTGTTTTCTCAGCACACGAAGTGCATCAGGAGGGGAAGGGGTAGAAGGCACATGAAAAGAAAATGGCTTTTTTTTTTTTTTACTTTATTTAACTTCTGAAACTTCTAACTGCTCATTTTTGCAGGCCTTCCCATGGCCAACCTCTAAACATTTTGTTGAATAGAAAGTTCCTTGCTTTTAAACATTTCACTAATGGGAGTTCTGTTCTTGTTGCTAAAAGAGGTCGCGAATCCCCCTGGATAATTTAATCACAACCTTACGATTTTGTTCAAAACTTACTCCGCAAGCAACCATGGCTTCACTACTTCTGTATTTTTGATTGGTAGGGAAAAGTTTTCATGTGAGTAAAAAAAGCTCTACCTGTTACTACTTGGCACATGAACTGGTTTGCTGGGCAAACACTGCTGAGTGTTACATCCAAGTAGCCAAAGCAGTACCATTGCACAGTTTTGTTTCATTTTTCCAATAGCTTTTGTAAAATAACTAGCAAAGAACCTGCAATACTTAATGAGGCTGACAGGCAGGGAAAGGTCAAAAACAAGCAGGAGACCTGTTCTGACTCATTCCTCCTGGACTTATAACTTGTTTCTTACAGACCAAACAGTACTTTTCCTTTATTAAAAAAAAAAAAAGAAAAAAAAAAAGAATTAAGAGATGACAGGCTGAAACTGCCTACTTTCCTTTCAGTGTCAGAAGACATAAATAGTTTTAGTCTGCAGTGGTTTCTGATTGAATATCCTTTTGAAGTAATGATAGCTATAATTTAAAGCAACAGTTACCATATTTTCTTCTCTCTGTGACATTCTTTGATGCCGTAAGTATAAATCTGCTTAAAATAGGTATAGCCATGCCTGGGTATACTACCAGGATTTTTGGAGGTTCTGCCTCTAATTGCCATCATATGTACCTAATATCACAAACATAACTGCCTAATGACAACGTTGCTGCAAATACTTTCTTGACATAAGAAGAAAGGTAAATTCAGGGGTGCACATTAAGTTTAAATTGTTTGCTAAGACTAAAACTTTTGCAAAGAAATTCTTTTTAATTAACATAAATACTGTGCCAGGGCTGCTGGCCCCAGCCGTATATTCAGTTGGTAAGGAGTATTATATTATGATCTAATACAGCATCAGAAAATCACTGAATTTTAGGGGCAATTACAAAAATATTTTGGTATAATACAATTCCAGACTTCGTTGTTGCCTCACACAAATATGTATATGCTCAATCAAGTAGATTTTTTTTTCAAAAGAGTTGATGCTACTTGAAAAAAATATATACAATTTGAGGGTAAATGGAAGTTCATGGGCATCTTTCTCTATCCGTTAATTCTGTTAAATCTTTCCCTATCTGTAATTCTGTTACACATTTCCTAGTTTCCGTTCTGTACCATTGCAGTTAGAACAGAACCCGAGTCTCTGAGTATATTCACTTTAAGAGCATGTCAATATTATCCTGGTGCACTATGTAAAATAGTGGAAAGAAACAATGCATTAAATATTAAATATTTTAATGAACTTATTCAGTATTTTCTGTTTTAATAATAAGCCTTCGATTATTTGAATGAGTTATATTTATCTTTTGGTATAAAGAAGCAGAAATCGTTTTTTTAATAAAAACTACAGAGGCAACTCCCTCAGGACAAAGTAAGGAGTACCAGCTCAGAGAATAGTATTTGCATGGATGGGAAAGAAGCTGGAGAGATGGTAAAATGGAACAGGACAGATGAAATTAATTACAATAATGTTGTAAATCCCACCAAGATGGGTATCACAACCAACCGCGATTTTTGCAGTTTATTGTTGAATATACTTCCTCTGGTTCTGTGTTGTTCCTTCCAGTCAAGACCACCAAATCCTGCTTGCCTCACTTGGTAGGACATACTCTGCATTTTTGTGACCTGATGCTTTCTCCTAATTACATGAAGTTCAAATCTGCGATAGCTCTGCTGACTTCAAAAGTAAATGTATAACTTTATAAACAAGGTAGGTCAGAAACAAGAAGCAATCTTGCTGCAGCAGCACACTTCTCAGCAAGGGACAGTTTCCTTTCCTTCCTTGATAACTAAAATACAAGACAATTTGCAGTGGTGTCACTGCGACTCTCCAGATCTCTGGTGCCTCTCATCCTCATTTATAGCAGAGCAACAGCAAAATAATACTCCTAGTTGATTTAGTAGTGTAATGAGCAATTCTCATGCACAGCAGTGGAGAAGGCAGGCTTGTACTTCTAGAGTATAAAATTACTGATAAGCAATTCTCCCTTTCCCCAGCTATCAGATGTAACTGAGATATGGAGGGATGAGGTTTCAGCTTCATGGCTCTCTTCCTGGACTCCGGCCTTTCACAGTATGTAAACTCATGATCTTACCACTCAGGGAGTTGATTTCTTCTGAAATCCTTCAGAGATTCCACGTGCAGATAGGACAGTGCACTAAGTCCTGTGCCTGACCTGATTGCAAACAAATTCAAATAAGTGGATGGGAAAATCTTCAACTGCTTTGTTTGCTTCCAAAAGGCATTTTGCTCAATCTGGCCTGATGAGTCAAGAACTACTTTTACTGTTTGGACAAGACATCATTCATCCAGCTCTTAAAACCCCATTTGAAGAGACTCAATCATCAGTCCTGCCTAAAAGTAAGGTAAGGTAAATGTCAGCTTCAAGATTACAGGCAACAATGGACAGGTTTTGGTGTCTCCTGGCACCTTCTGGATCTATCCTGAGAAGGCAGTGGAGAGAACTGTGATGGCCAAGACCTCAGGTTGAAGGCAGTCTGGCAATCTAACAGTAATGTGAGGTTCACTGATGACCCTGCACCTCTGGCAGATGAAAGGCTTGTTGAGCCAGGGAGTGCCCTCCATAGTAAAAGTAAATAATTTAGACTGCATATCAGTGTGGCTGGGGCAATGTTTCTCTGTGGAGGAAAGAACTGAGCAGGACTTAAACTAAGAAACAACAAGGTGGGCAATGCAGACTCATGCTAACGAGAAAACCTTTCTGCATGGGAAAACAGAGGAGTTCAAGTCAGTAAGGAAAGATAAAAGATAGTCTGCTATAGAAAATTCAAGCCACTCAAGTTTTATTTGTTTTTAAGGATGGTTTGTGTAACAAACATGGACCTTCAGGAAGATCAACATGTAAAGGTTGCTGACCTTTAAATGAGGTATTGCAGATGGTTGAGTAAAGTCAGCCAGTGAAACCACATCAGAAATGAGACAATCAGAAAACAGATAGGTACAAAAAAGATAATTGTTTGATGCATTTTTGAGGGGGAAGTTCCAGCTGTTTAAGCATCTGCTTGATGAAGGATAACCACCTGCTTGAGACCAAACTTCCAGAGGGCAGCAGAGCAGAGGCTGCTTGTGCAGTAAGTGATACAGATGATACACCAAATGTGCGGCAGAGACCTGACGATGCTGCAGGTCAAGGGACAAACCAGACCACAGGAGGACATTACAGTCAATGCACAGCTGGCTCCTGTGGCCATTTGTACTGTTAGACAAAGAAAGGCAATGGGTATTCCAAAATGTAAGTCTTTTCTGGGAAGGTGTTCCACTTTGTTTTTTAACAACTGGTTTCACTCCAAAATCCTCCCATTTCTTAACAATATCAGGTACCATCAAGAAGACCATTTTATTAATCTCTTGTATATATTACATCTTACAACACACATTTCTAATATCTGAGAATGTGATTCTGAAATGGCAAAATTACAGTGATAAATTTACAAAAAGTTACCAGCATCAATCCACATCCCATACCATCTGTCTTAAAGGAGTAGATTGAAAACCAGTTATACGGCGCAGTAAAACTGAATATTTTGATGCCAGAAAATGCAGAGGATGTGAAACTGCTGTGAATCACTGATGACTGTGTGTACCCTCTTCCTCCAAGCAGTGGCATATGTAATTATTTTTGAGTAGATATAACAGACTGGGAAACTTTTGAGGTTTTGGGGAGCTGACGGTTGTGCCTGCGAAGGTGCAGATGGGGTGCTCTGTGCCCTGTTTGCTGCTGTAGCCATTCCCTCAAGTTACACACTGCAGCTCTCACAGTGGCAGAAGTTTGTTTATCCGTTTATGATCACAACTGAAATCAAATGTTCCAAAATCCTATCATATTAAAGAAAACACTTGTGATTTTCATGGTTAAAAATTGTGGGCAATAATAGTTACAGAGGAGCAGAAAGGAAAAATACTGTGAAAGTCAATCAGAACCCTGTGACAGGGGTTAACTGCTAACCCGTGTCCAGGAGCCCAGGGCCCTGTGAGGCACGGTCCTGCCCTTTTTTGTTCAGGAAACATGTTTCTCAGCTGTTATTGCAGAGGCTGGATGGTGATTTTGTTGAAGGCAACGGGAAGAGTATCTTCAATGGATCAGAATCCGGCCTTATTTCTGCTCCAGGCTAAATGGGAAATTATCCTTTTTTTTTTTCATATTCCTGAAAGTTCTCAAGCCAGCATTGTATGGTTTTCCTCCTTATTTCCTTTTGTTCCTACTTGAACATCTGTCTGAAGTAGTGTATTACATACTAATTTGTTCGGAGCTTTTTTTTTTTTTTTGGCATGGTTGGGTGTGATTACAGTCTTCCACTTCATTTTCATTAATTTGCTTTGTTTATTTGCTTTTGATCTTTTATTGGTCCTTACAGTGTCTGTGTGTGTGAGAGAGCAAGCATGCGTGCGTGCATGCAAACAGGAAAAATTTCTGCATTTCTTTCTTTTCAGACCCTCACAACACTCTCTCTATGCACTATGCAGAGCTGACAACAGGGATCTTTGGTGACTTCTAACACTTGTACAGGGGTCCAAATTCTCCGCGTGGCATGAGCCAGCAGCATTGACGGGGTGCTCCCACTGCACCCACTGCTCCCCGGCTGGTCACTCACCTGCCTTGGTGCAGACTCGAGGCAAAGGACAGGTCAGTATGTGAGCAGTAGGACGGGACAGAAATCCATGGAGCTCAACCTTGAGCTCTGAGTTTACAGGACAGCCTAAGTGTGTCCCCAGTGTTTATCAATTTCACAGGGTGTTATTTAGAAGGAAGTACTGTCCTTCAGCCCTGAATGGTTCCCTAGGTGCTAATATGCTGTAAACAAAAAGTCACACAGTTTTGACAGGAGCTTCATCTAAGCAATTACTCTTGACAAGATAAGGTAGGTAAAAGAAATTTTAGTAACTACAAATCAACTAGAAATGTTTTAATGGAAAATAGTATCAACTAGTTTAGCAGTGGGTTGGTTGCTGTCAGTTAGACTTTATTGGAGATATAATTAAACTTATGACTTTGAATATTATTGATTAAACTAATTCCTTTGATGAAGAGAGTGCAGGTCTCAGAAACATACTGTTATTCACTGAAGCTAGGTTTTGTTTTGTTTTTTTTTAAACTGGTACTTTTCTGGTGCCTTTTTGAAAGTGAAATGTGGATTCTCTTTATTTTGCTTTACTTCCACTTTGAGCCAAATGAAAACAAACCCCCTCAGCCTGTGTGGAGGCAGTAAGAGAGGGCGAAGCCATGGTGCTTTGATCGCAACCAGCCTGGCCCTGTGGCTGGAGTCAGCGCTAAGGCACCGCAATCATATTGTCTGAAACTGCCTCTCGACTTCGTCGTTCTCACACCCGGCCATCCTTTAGCCCCTCTTCAGAACAAAAATATGCCAGATCACAAGCCACAGCATTGGAAATCTCGGGATGAGACAGTCTGCTGTCCTTGTGGTGTCGGGAGGGTGGTGGCTGTGGGCAGGGAGCGTGGTCAAGCATGAGTCCTTTCGGCATGGGAGGGGAGCCATCAGCAAGGCGCTGGCTGTGCACCACCTGCGTGTTTCAGATGGGACTCCAAAAAGCCCTGCTTGAATCAGTACTTTTGAGTGCTACTTTTCTGCTACGCTGACCGTGGGCTGGTCATCGTGGTAAGGGGCTGTTGGCTGGCTTTCAACATCGGCAATTGTTCCGTGCTTCTGTAGGAGTGGCTGCAGTTCAAAGATTTCCTGTGACACTCTTTGTTTTGTGATACCTTCAGCCTACAGGAAACACTGTAAATATACATATTGCAAATGGAAATAAATACATAAGTACTACTTCTTGGGATCATTGCCAGCAGCATCCAGCACTGATCTTCATTCCTTGCAGGCTGTGGGTATGTCATGGCGAGAGGAAGGCTCAGCCTTCCAGGCGCAGGCCTGAGCATCATCCAGGACACAGGGGCTGCCGAGCTGCCATGGGTTCGGCTCTGTAGTGTCCCGCTTGTCTTCTGCAGAAGGACACATCTATTTGCTTCTCTTGCATTCAGTTATCCTCACTCCTGATACCATAAGCATGGTGATATGGCTGTGGCAGAGGATGTGTTTCACCTTTCTTTTCATTCCCTGTCCCTCCTATCATAGAGTATGTTGATACATGTGTTTTGCCTAGATCCTTTCCTGTAAAGTTGGAGGGTAAAATTCTCCATCACATGTCATCGTTGTCTGTAATTACTGTTCTGTCATTGTCCTGGAGAGGAGCTGCTTCTGTCACCCCATCATCAGCTTTCTTCTCATCTTTTTGACGCTTCACTTCTCTTGTAGGTACCCAGTAACAGACTGATGATAGACTCTGTGATGTTTTTTGATCTTTCCTCTCATACCCTTGGATCTTACTCACCAATCTTCTTTGCCTTTCTGTCATTGCTAATACATTTTCTTTCTGTTAATGTTATCTGTATGTTAATATCCCTACAGGAAAAGATACCGTAGTAGCAAATACTAATTCCAGAGTCAAGAGACATCACCTTGGTTTGGCCGGTGTGGTAATTTTTAGCAATGGCAATCCACGCAAGACTTCCAGGTACATGTCTTCCCACAAAAGCCATATTTAATGGGCAGTTAAATGGAATGACAAAAGAGATGTTGTTCTTATTTACTAAAGGGTTTGAGATTCTAAAATAATTTTTATTGTCCTGTGCTACAGACTGATTCATCTATTTTTAGCTCTATACAGCTATGGTCAATAAGATGCATTCTGGCCCTGCTATTGTTCTTGTTTCTCAGGTAATGTTTTTTAATAGTCCCTGTGATTCCTTTTTCTTGACATATTTTATATAAATATTATAAGAATATGTTTGATTTGTACCATCTCATCTAGAACCTTTTAAAATTCCTTCTCAAACTAAAAGCATACCACTGCTTGAAGAAAAATAAGCACAGTACCCTTATCACTCTGGTACTGTTTTCTTCTAAAATATCTCCCATTTGGAAGTCTTTACTGTAATAACTGGGATATGAGCACAAAGGCTGGAATTTTCCCAAATAAGAAAGCTTTAAGCCATAATTTCTTAGTACAAAAGCTTCTTTTTTGTTAAATTATATATAAGTATTTTCAGCAGGACCTCCTATGCACAACTATGTGGTGAGCATTCACTTTTGCAATATCAGCTGAAAAGTATACCTTCAACACCATTTATATTAATGTCACTGTTACAAACAAATCTTGCCTTTTTTTAGAGGGTGAGCTGGAGGTATATAGTCAGAGATACATGCACAAAATGTGTATCTGCTTTTTATTTTCAGGATCATCACTCTCTGGTCTCACTTACCTCTTCTAAGACCTTTGAAGATCACTGTGCAGGAATGCAAGCCCTGGATTACAGTTTGGACAAAAGCACAGGTTGGACATGAATGCAGCTCACAATCTATAGATTCCCCACACAAATAGGGACGTGCACATCTTTTCAATCCGTGATACTGCCAAATATGTGGACTCGGGGTCTTTCCTTCTTTGCCCTCTTCTTCACCTTTGCATCCATATTAAGAAAAATGAAATCCATCCCATTTTTCAAAAGAAAAAGCTGCTACTATAACATGTCACTAACAGCTACAGCTGAGATTTTTCAGAGGAGATTTCAGTGGGATTTGGGTGCCTAACTGCCCTAAATTCTTTTGGAAATCCCAGGCTAATAGTCCTCTGGTGAGGTGTGAAATCTGCCTTCTGTGAGGGAGTTATCCTTTTTGTTTTGCACCTCTCTCCTAGGCCAGCCAGGACACAGCATCTCAAGCAAACAAGAAATGGCATTTCCAGCCTCCCCTACTCACAAAGGGACAGGTTTCGTTCCCCTCCCAGCCCCAGCAGCGCTGGTGCCTGCTGGCTCCAGAAGAAGAAATCTCACTATCACACTGCTGCTTGTGTCAGTAGCATGTTACACTGCCTACATTTTCTTTTGAGCTCTCTCTGAAATATTTGGGTTTGCCCTACCATTGGCAGTGTTCCTAGAACACTGATGAGACTGCTATTACTAAGCACTTTATAGCTCTAGTCTATATAAGTTAAGTGGGTTTTTCTGTGAGTTTCCCATGAAATTTTTGTAAAGGGTGTGTAAGAAATGCCTGATCCAATGAAGAAAATACCAACTGATACATTTGCTTTTTAGTATATATACAGAGTTTAATTTAGCATAGAGAAGCAACTAAGAATCAAGTATTGTTATGGTAAAACACTTCCTTTCATCTGGAGTTATATGTGATCCCGTAATAAATCCAAATGTGCATGATTGTTTGCGAGAAAGTGAAAATTTTAATTAACAGTGTGGCTAGTACCGAGTTTCACTCTCTGCCATTATCTCAGTATATTGGGTTTTGTGTAACATGAGCAATCAGAAGCAAAACCTGCATGAAATCTTTCAACTGTGAATGCCTTTTCCTTGTAAGAATTTGGTGTGAATCTCTGGAAACTTGCTAAGTCCCAAGGGGGATAAGAATTCACAGATCTAACTAACCCTGAGGGTCATGTTATCACACAGATTAACTATTCTCAACCAATTTCTGAAATTCATTAGGCAGTTAAGGCTTTCTATCAACATTAGTAGTGTGTACTTTCTTTTTCTACCTATTTGTCCTTAAATATATTTATTAGGTCCCTGACACACAGTGGCCCTCCTTCCTCTTATTAATCAGCTTCTCACATGTCCCTGAAGAAGCATCTCAATTTCACATGTTCAGCTAATTATTCTTCCAATTATTCCTTTTTTAAAGGAGTCAGTACACAGTACCACAAGTTTTAATACATAGTGCTATTCCACAACATTGTATTTGGAGAAATAGTATCAATAACTATATTTTTTTCAACCCAGACAAAGTTTTATGCTTTGTAGAAGAAAATCAGAGCTGCAACATTTCCCGGAAGACAGCAATGCCAGAAATTGTGTTATAGACTTGACAATAAATAAAGCCAGGATCCTGCAGGAAGTCACTGAAAGTCAAATTCATCAGAATAAGGATTTTTATATCTAAGTCTCAGATAAGGTCTTTCCTGCTTAAATTGATGTATACCATGGACAATGGTTGCATATGAAGGTGGCCAGCACATTTCGGGTGAACCCTGTTAGCTACGTATTTGCATGAAAGTAAAGCCTCATGAAAGGGTTGCCTATGAACAAAAGACTGGAGGAGGCTTCCTGTGTCATCAAGTCCCATATCCTGTTAATACAGGTGCCATATCACGTCATGTCCATAACTAATTTATCAAGCTGATCTGAAAGCAAATAAGGGCTTGTTTTGGAGGTCGGAGTTTTTTTGGTTGATTGGTTTGGAGATTTGTTCTATCACAAAACCTCCCTATTCTGATGGTTTAGGACTTTCTTTTAGTTTCCAGGTATTCACGGGTCGTTTACATCCGCTTCTTCTTATGCCAACTTTGTCCTATAATTTCTAGCCCCGTAAACTGAAA
Source organism: Balaeniceps rex (assembly GCA_013401315.1). NCBI lineage: Eukaryota > Metazoa > Chordata > Aves > Pelecaniformes > Balaenicipitidae > Balaeniceps > Balaeniceps rex. The sequence continues at coordinate 48,288 of VYZW01041802.1, forward strand.
TACCGGCTGCAGGACAAACTGAACCCACTGGCCCTGTAGTAAGGAACAGGCTGAAATGCCTCTGGGTACGAAGAGTTTGAAGGTGCCTGGGAGGCTGGCCCAGGTTACCCTCACTCTTATACCTAGGGAAACATCTCTGAAGGAAAGTGTTATTTCCTTCCCAAGCAGCTAGGGCACAAATATTTTTCTCCTCCAGAAAGCTTCTGCAAAATTATAGTCTGCTCTTACACCAAACCATTTAATAAGTTTAATTAAATGGAAGCTTATGATAATTAAACCAAAAGCCTAAGGGCCCTGTTCTGTGAGGACTTACTCCTTGCATAAGACCAATTTCCATATAATTTAGACAACAAAATAGCGGAACAGTGGTCTGCCATCTAATTTATATGAAATTGGTATTCTCCAACCCAGATTTATATTTCACTATAAACACACTTCTTGTATCTTAGCAGAAGTGCGATAGCTCCAGTACAAGTATTGGAGCAGAAGAAAAAGAAAATATTTTTAAAAGGGAACCCCCCCCTTTTTCAAAAAACCTGAATGCGCAAATTAAAACTGTAATCTGATAAACTCTGCATGAGGATCAAATATCCTTAAACAAATTCTCTAACATAGCGGGTACTTGTAGGTTCTTCTTTCATAACAAATTTGCATATTTACTACTTCTGGGTGTTTTCTTGAACTAACGTTTGTGATCAATGCTAGAAAAAAAACATGCTCCGTATTTTGGAATTCCTTACCGTCTCCCTGAGTGTCCCAAAGGAACGGTACCGTGCATTATCTCCTCCGCCACCTGTATTTTTATTGCACTTCAGAACAAAGCTCCAGTACTACAAAGAATTGATGGAGCCTGATTCGTCACTACCTTACTCCAACTTTGCACAGCCCGCTGAAGACAAAGCCATTCCTCTTGCTTACAACTGAAATGATGGGGAAAGTCCCCAGCCCTCCCCGCCAGAGTGAAAAAATAGCAGTTTTTGGTCCTCTCCCAGTCTCCTCCTGCAGACACAGGCACTAGAAACACAGGTAACCCACATGGAGGGGGAACGGGGACCCTCTTTGTTCTCCTCTGCTCCCACGTGCAGCACGGCTGATAACTGAAACCTTGATATTTGATTTGATGGCTTTACTGCACAAGCTGCTCCGTTTTGGGTGGTTTGGGTTTTTTTGTTGTTGTTGTTTTTCAAAGAGACTGGAATTGGTGGGTTCCTCTTACATGCGGAGGTTCATTTTGTGCCAGTTCTTCCTAAGGAAAGCAGTGATCCCACATTGAGGGAAGCTATAGGTCTGATAGTTGTAGAAAAGGTAAAAGCATTATTTTGAACAGGCTGGACACCAAGCACTGCCATGCACAGCTACTCCCTATTAGATGCTGGTGATTAATTGCTCAGGATTAGAAGATAACCAGGTCAGAGCCTTATGAGATATACACTTCCCACTGACAGTCAAATAGTAGACACCCGTATCTAAAGTCTATTTGTAGAAGTAGTAGGGAGACATCATCTTTTGTACCGTAAATGAGTTTATCATTATAGTTTATAACGCCCATCCCTCTGTTTCTAAACCTTTGAGACACTGACTGTCACAACTCTGACCTGCTCTTTTGCTTGCACTGCAGAGTAAATACAAGGCTCAGGGGTTAAAACTCAGCCCAGATGAGCCAGAATTATTCCCTGTAAGACAAGGCATCTGGAAGATCTCATCCTGTTGATGACTGCCCTACCTATTGGTGGGCTTTGACCCAAGCACACAGAGAAGTGTTGCATCCTGAGGGTCGTTTTTGACAGCACTGAACATGGAAACCCATTTTCTTTACAATCATCAACAGTGGCTTACAAAATATCTGAAGTATTCAAAATCTGTGACCTTTACCTCCAGGCAGAGACTTCGTCGTGGTGATCTGTGTCTCTGTGGCCTTAAGGCCAGATTACTACAGTGCACCCCCCAAAACCACCTGCAGGCTGGAGCTGCTGGAGAGGAGAAGCATGACTGCTCAAGGGCCCTCACCTGGGGAAGCTAGCGAACCCTGCGCTCGGCAAAATGCATTAGCAAGTATGATTCAAAGTCTTTTTAATTATTGGTGTTTAAAGCCTAAAACAGTAGAAAGCCAGACTCTCTGAGGAACTCACACACCATGTCACACTGTGGTATTTTTCAGGGGAGATGCACATGGCAATGGCTTACAGCTACAAGCTACAACAAAGGCACATGAAACTGTCCTCTACTGTGGGACAAGTTTCCCACTCATCTTGGAGGCACCTGAAGGTAGTCTGAAGACATGTCTCCTTCCACAGGGACTGTGTAGACTTGGGGATCCAGGTGCCTGGCTGTACAGGGCAGCAAGGATAGAGAGCTAGAAAGGCAGGTTGTGCTGCCCAGACAGCGATTCTCCATCTTCCCCAAGAAAAAGGCCGTGATCTAGGCAAGGTCAGCCTGAGGCTTGGAGGGTGATATCCAGCTTGTAGGCTGCCAGCTGACCCTTTGCAGCATCTGTGATGAACTTGAGGCTCAAAACATAAGTGTGCTGTTTGATTTTTATGTAGATTTTAAAATAAATTAATAAACAGAAATTGTCAAAGGCAGAAATGGAAGGATAGCATTTATTTCCCTAGCAAGGCATGGTCATTTGCCATTGCATGTTTCCTAGGGTTATGTCAGAAGGTACCAGCAGTATGAATACTACCATTTTTCAGAGGAGTCAACTCCCCACCCTTTTATATTTACAATTGGGATAGCTTCTTAATATTATTAGCAAGTTTGTCTTCTCTTAACTTGACTTTTAAATTTTTAAGATTAGAAATGTTCTTAGAGTAGACCAGCATATTAGAACCTAAACCCATTTTAAGGTTTTGTACCCAAACCTGAACCTAGATCTGTATCCCACAAGTCCTCCTCTCCTTATTACAAAAAAAATGAGAGCACACCATACCCGGCTGCAGGTTGAAATGAATCGGATACCCCAAAGCTCCTGGAGGGCTTTTAAACAATGGATCCAATTCAGGCAGATTTGGAATTCATCCCAATAATAGGATGAGTTCCAGAAAAAATTAAGATGATCCCAGATTGGGGGAAGGTACAGAGGAATAGGAAGGAATCCTCAGCACTTGTGTGAAGCTGGGGAAGAAATTTAGATGTGTGAAAGGGAACTATGGGAGAAGGATGAGAAGGTTGGAGAGGTGGTGGTCTTCCAATAGTAACTACTGCAACTCCACTGAGCCCAGCTCACATGAAATTTGTTTGCTGAGACCTCTGTATGCAGTGCTGAATGCTACAGATGCAGCATTCAACCTTCGGCATCCATCATGAGAAATATTAGTATTAATTTATTGTAAGCGCACTTCTGTAGAGGTCTGAGCTGCGTTTTCATGCTTTTGAATAGATTCATGATTAAGAGGAACTTTCTGCTACAAAATTTGTAAGCCCTAGCATCCAGAAAACACGAATCTCTTATGTTCCATGCTGCTGTAGATGTGGTCCTAAGATCCCTCGTAAACTCCATAGAGAGCAAAAAAGATGTTTGCACCTCAGTTACAAAACTCAGACAAGAAACTTTAATATTCCTACCATGTTTTGTTCATGATGGAAGGTCCACTTTTCAGGCCAGGCTCAGGCCCTGTGTAAACTTATATAAATTTCAGGGACACCAATACTATCTCCTCCCTCTTACATCAAACCGGAATTTGGCCCATAGCATTTGTCAAATGGCCCAGAAAAAAACAGTTTATCTTACAAGAGCAAAATAGTCCGATACAAACAAAGAAACAGAGTAGAGAGTGAACCGAGATGTACAGAACGGAGTTTCTGGGCAAAAAGCAGTCCTGGTCACAGCCTGCCTAGCTCCAGGTCTCACCATCTTGTTTCAGACATATTTGCTTAACGTTAGTATATCAAGTAAAGTAAAAAATATGTCGTCTTAGTTCACACACAGCACCGAGATTCCAAACTCCGATGATAAATAATGTACAAAGGTGTGAAAGTACAATTCTGTTTGTCCTGGGCCTCTCATTAGGGAGCTGTGAGGGATGAGGAGCAAAGCACTGCTGCAGAGCTGCCAGCTGCGCTGGTGTGGCAAGGCACTGGGAGCATCCAGGCGGTCACTTGGCCAAACACCCCGCGTGCCACTGGCCAGCCCCAGTCCCGGCACACTGAGCCTCTTTTCATGGGAAGCATTTCATGTTCCAGCACCTCGCACACACAGAGCCTATTTTCTAGGACGTCATTACCTTGCTGCTATTTTGCACTTCCTTCCCAAAAAGCTTCAAAGTCTATTTTTTAACATATATTTATTAAAACTTTCTTGCACTATTCAAAAGAATATTTGAATGGCCACTCGAAACCCCGCTGCCTAATGACTGCCAACTTGCTGAAGAAAGGAGGCAAGGGAGGCTTTGCTTTGGGCGGAGAGGGGGGAGAGAAAAGAAAGAGAAATCGTCCCAGCTTCAAAGGGCGCATTTCCATAATTGCCCTGTAACTTTGGCAAAATAAATCTGAAGGGCTGAGAAAAGCGCAATCTCTCAGATGAGTGCACTACAAAAGCCCCAGATATCCCCAGTCCCACTTGTTACCATTCTAATTCAGTGAGAGAATTCGGTCCCTAACCTCAGTAACAAAAGCCATGAAATCACCATCCTCCCATTCCGATAGCCCATTCCCAAAGAATAAGACCTTATCCAGCCTTTGTCTCCATCCTGCCCACGGACACTTGGTACAAGTTACGATAGCATTAGCCGGAAGAACAACTGGTAGAGGTTTTCCAGACCGACAATTTAAACCCTCGGTCTCAGGTTCTCGGTTGCAAATATGTGTGTTCCTACATAGCAGGGGGAGATGGGATCTGTTTCTGGCTTATTTTATTATCACAACAAGCCCTTTTTGTAGTATATATGTAGTTGAATTTCCATACAATCTGTTTGTCTAAACTTCCGAGATGAAACATGCACATCAGAGTTACGCAGTAGTTTTCCTTTGGAAAGGCGAAAATACCCTCCACAACCGCTTCTACAATTTAATGTTTGTCTTCAGCAGTACGTGATCTTTAAAAAAAAAAAAACAATAATAGTAATTATAAATAAAATTTAAGAAGAAAGCATCTAAAATGGCTTGCTGGCACGGCCGCAGTCCCAACTTCGCAATTCCTTGGTGAAAAAATGACTGCTGAATGTGAATAGTAGGTCTTTTACAGCAAAGGCCCAATCTCCCGTCATTTGGCCCCTCTCTGACTTTTTTATTTTCTCAGTAAGACGAGCTTTTGTGGCGATGTTCAGTATGGACAATCAGGACAGCCTTATAAAGGGATTGAGAAGGGCACACAAAGGGCTGCGGCAGCATCAAAGCGAGCCCGGCAGCACAATAGAGATGACATTTTTACATCCCAGGGCTGGGGCGGGCAGGGACTGAATACTGTGTCCATAGCAGTGTCAGTAAACAATGAGCAAAGTGGGAAAGGGGTGAAAACACAAGTCAAAATCTTTTTATTGAAGCCCCCTACACATTCATAGGGCATTTTCAGCCCTACATTTGAAAGCTCTTCCATTTACTTACTCTCCAGATTCTCCTATTTAACTAACTGACTGATGATGGCTCCATTTTGATATCGAAAGAAAAGAATGGAAATTCTTCCTGAAGTGAATATATTCATTCATGAGATTTAATTGCATTTTATTGGCAGTAAAGAAAATATTAGCTGCATGGTGCTGTTCTTAAAGGGACACTGCCATCTTTAACACCACATTTAAGAACCGTGTTTAAGAAGCACCAGCCTTACCTGCAGTACTAGTCCTGCCTCTGATTCTTGGAAGCAATGTTTTTCTTTTAGTTTGCAAGTTTCCTGCATTTAGGGTTTGGGTGGTTGGTTTTTGGGTTTTTTTTTTTTGCATAACAAAAACAGGCTGGAGTGTCATGTTTAGCTGGTTTCTCATTCAATTTCTTGTGCCCAAGGTTTCGGTGTGGTTCAAAGTACCAGCATGAAAAGTTTAAAACCAGAGGATTTAACCCTGGTCATTTAGCCGATTCAGGTAATCTCAGCAACTACACCAGATGCCAGGAGGGCAGGCATGAGCACTAAAACTTGCTTTTCCTGGCATTTTTTTTCCTGGAATTACAGGGAAACATTTCTATTAGTATCAGGCTATGATTTAGTACACCAGAGGAAACCTGTCTATCAAGCATAAATTTCTGACATTGCCTTCTGTAGGAATCACTTGCAAAAGTCTCCATCTGAGCACACCAGCATTAGCGCCGCTGTTCAATAGCCACCTCAAGTGTCCTTTTTCATTAAATTTTTTTGGAATGGGGCTCGTCTAATCTGCTAGTGAAGCTTTATCTCTCTTGGAAGCAAGTTAGACTGTAACAGAGCAAATCATGTTTTACTCCTTGTATCTAATTTCACATTACACCTATGTTTTTAGGCACTTAAATTTTACTGCTAAGGTATCTTGAGTATTGCATAGTCCAGTGTGAATTATACTAATGATCGCTGAGAAATTCAATAGAGTGAGTCGTGTATTTGAGAGAGAGAGACACATATTTTCTTTTCACTGTTTTGCTTGAAAATAAGTATAATATTAATGTATTAAAACCTCAGTTTTATGCATACCCGGTAAATAATTTTATTCTAGCCTGGCTAGCTGGCCTACTGACACGCATTTTCACCACTGCTAAAAATAATGAGGAATCCAAGTGACACACATTTATGGGTAGGAGTGCCATCAGATCCCTTGACCTAATTGAGCATGCCTACACACCTTAGAGTGTTTTGCATAACCAACTTAGACAGCAGGAAGATTTCCAACCAGATTGATTGACATATTTTATTTCTAATTTAAGCTTAATCATGACCCAGAATGATTCACTTATACCTTTCAAACTTTAGGAATTGACACAGGAGACAACCAAGCTGCAGACTCCAGTGTAAGCAATCATGTAAAGGAAAAAATATATATTAATATAGTTTATTAGCCTACTTAGCTGCTGCGGTTGATGTAATAAAATGGATTAATTAGCTGGTAGAGGAGTTACTTTATTTTATAAAATAAATGTCAAACTAGATCTTTTGCAGGAAAGGTTTTGTCCTAAATCGCTCCTCCACTAAACATATTCTCTAAAGTCATGTATAGAATCTAGAGAAGGTACCGTAAGGTGCAGTTTGATTTTTTTATAAACCAACTGGACGAGAGCTCATCTCCCAGCAATAACCACATTGACTCTCAAACCGAGAGCGTTCTTGGCTTTTAAGGCATAAAGTACCTTCAAATAAATATCAGCAGTTTCCACGCACCATGCCTTAAACAGGAACAAAGCCTAATAGAATAGACTGCAATAAAAGTACGATTTCCAGCATGCGTGTATGTGGCTGCTCTACGCTGAAAATGTCCTTTAGCACTTTTTAACCATATTCTCTAGTGTGTCAGCAAAGAGACTCCATCAGAGTATTTAACATTGCTGGGAGCAAGGGAATAAAGTGGAGTCACTGTTGATTATTACTCATTAGCCACAAGGACATCCACTTAACATGTGAATAAATGAATGACACCATGTCCTAATGGAAATGGCCTCAGTGTACCTTTAAGCAAAATGTTGTTTAATATCTTCCATTTGCTGAATAGTAAAGAGGGCTGTTGGACATGCACAGTTAGCGAGCAGCCATTGTTGCTTTGTTCCAATTTCAGCATTTAATAAAAAAAGATGTTGTCTTGACTGCAGCAAAGATGGGCCTCAAAACCCCAGGTGGCAGCACAGTCTCGTCCTCATTCTGCATATTCAGAATTTCACTGGCATCCTAAAGGGTTAATACCCATAGAGCAAATGAAGCTTTAGAAGGTACATGTTCTTCATTATTCTGCTTTACATTCAAATATATAAAACAAAGAATATCTGATATCTTTATTGGTTTCTTAGATAAAATGCAAGCAAGCTATAAGCCTTAATTTTCTTATTACCATTTGTTAACAAGGAAGATAACACTCTCAAAAGTACTTGATTAGGGCTCCCTTTGATTTGTATCTTGTTATGATTTCCAGGGCATATATTTTTGTATTATTACTTTAGTACACTGATGGTTCTGATCAAAGTGATAAAAAGAGGTATTTTCAAAGTGTAAATAATAACCATACAGGTTAACCACATAATCTGAACAGCATCTTGAATGCTACCATGCTGAAGCACGCTTTGGGAAACAAGTCATAGCTGAGATATACGTTCCTATCTGGAAAGCTGGTAGGCTGGGCTGGAGGAGCCCTTTTGCCCTCAAACCCTTGCAGCAATAACTTACATCATTCACAACTTTTTTCTTTTATTTTTTTACAATATAGCTACCGAGGACAGCTGCAGGTATAATATCGAAGATATTTGCTATATCACATAGCTAAATACTCATGATCAGAATCCAGACATAATACATCTGTTCTTATGGGGAAAAACTAGCTTTAACTATCTAAGGAAAATAACAGCAAGCGCATTAGCTAACATGGAAGATGGGCAGGGGAGGCGCAGTATTTTAATGCATGGTCCGATGTCTGATTGTGAAAATTGTGCTGGATCTTTTCCTTACTCTTGTACTTTTGTCTACATAACAGCTAGCTGTACTGGAGGCAGCTCACTGGTATTTCTCAGCTCACAGGGCTTTCTCCTGTCTTATCCCCGGGCTGTGATGGGCACTTTGGCGGTGGTGAATGGGAAGCCTGACACGGCCGCTACGCCCAGCGAGCCGCTCCCAGCAGAAGTGGGTCTGACAAGTTGGAAGTCTCTTTCTCCTGCCTCCTCCTCCTCCTCGCCGGCGCTTCCTCCGGCCGGCCCTGCACAGGCAGGGAGTGAGCGGGAGATGATTACATCAATCAGTGTCAGGTCTGGGAGCTGTGATTTATGAATATGCATAATGAGCTCTCACCTTTGAGAAGGACTAGCTAGGAAGATAATTGATTAGACAGGAAAAGAGCAGCCAACAGAGAGGGAGAGGGAGAGGCAGGCCTCTCTGTGCCGTCTCAGGCAGGCCTGGCTGGGGCTCCAGTGAGGCTGTCAAGCTGCGAGAGTGATTTCTAAAAAAAAAAAAACGAGTAGGATTTTTAATGTTTTGTTGAAACATGCATAACAAAATGTTTCCTCACAAAATTAATGGGAATTTTCTCCACATTAGGGAAGCCAGGCAGGCACAAAGGCTGCTTTCCCCCCGCAGGGAAACCAAGTTCTCACTTCCAGAAGCCAAAGGGGCAGCTTTCCCATGGCTGCCACGCAGCCGCCGCTGCTGCAGGAGCATCCCCGCCAGTCAGGGCGAAGGGAGAGGGCTCTGCTGCAAAGGCAAAGGAGTCTTTAATGGAGGTGGAAAGCTGGGGATGCAATTGTTTTCCCATCGTGGTCTCATTATTTTCTTCCATCCCCTTTAAGCATCTGTCTGGCCACTGTGTGAAAGTTTCTATGGAAAACCCACCAGGATGTCCAGAGGAAGGGGATGTGGAAATTCGCCTCTAGCTTTCTCTCCCCCCACCCCTCCCACTTTACATGCCATTAATCTTTTTTTTTTTTTCCCTCAGCAAGAATTGGCTAAGGAAAAAGCAGGGATACAAAGTGCAGGGAGACTGGGTAAAATTTACATGAGAAACAACCCGTTTTCTAACCACCCACCCACAGAGTTTCCCCTCGTTTCAGGAGCCTGTCAGAGCAAAAGAGGGGGAACAGTTCCTGGCAGAAAGACAGAGCTGCAAGGGCTGCGAGGAGGCAAACACCGTTTCCAGGGCGAGCTGTGGCCAGAGAGGACTTATGTGCAAAGGAAGGGGACATGGAGGGGAGAAAGCAGAGAGCACAACGCTGCCACAAACTCTGTGGGTCCCTTCCCTGGCCTCCCTGGAGGGTCAGGGCCGGCTCCGCTGCAGCCATCACTACCAGCAGCCCGGGGAGGCTGCAGGCGTGCACCAGGCGAGGGGTCTCCCCACCGTGATGCCTGCCAGGAAGAGCATTAATCGTGAAATATTAAAACACATATATAAAATGTGTGTATACACACACGCACATATATAGTGTAAACACATATATATAAATCTTACCACTTACAAACACCTAGGATTTAAAATGTAGTTTATCGGCCTAGTGCAACCCAATCCTATAAATAATACATTCCTATCACTATGACCTCAAAATGTCAATACCGCACAGCCCTGCACATTTGCATATCTTGTACTGTCTAAACTTGAAGCATGTCAGCTATGTGCTTCTGTTTGTACTTTAACTTCATTTTAACTCTGGCTTCCTAGCTCCAAGCACCCTCCCCCTCCGTAGGGTCTGTCACCAAAACGAGAAAAGCACCAGCTATTTAATCACCACCTCCATAATTATGCCATTTCCAGGTCTGTAAGGAGAGGAAGGGTGGGGAGCAAACACCCCCCCAGACAGAGATGTTAAGGAAGAGCCTGGGAACAAAAACAGGAGCCTGTGAGCTCTACCTGCCCAAGCTGCCCCCTCCAGCCGGGGGGGCGGGGGGATGAGCACTGCCATCCGCGGGTACCGGTTGCTGATGGTAAATTGGGAAGAGAGGAGGGAAAGGAAGGGGGGAGCCGCCCCCGCTTCCCCAACAACAACCACTTTGGGACGGTTTTCATCTGACTGCGAGGCGGGAGGGGGCCGGGGCCGGGGCC
>VYZW01041810.1:0-18292 GCA_013401315.1 Balaeniceps rex
TGCCGGTGCCGGTGCCAGTGCCGCCCGCCGTGCCAAGCCCACGTGCAGCCCGGCTGGGCCGCCGGGCTGGGACTTGCAGCAGCTCCCGCCGCCACGCCCCTCTCGCAAGAGCGCCGCGTCCCGCGAGAACCGGCCTCCCCAGGCGCCGCGCCTGCGCACTGGCCGCCTCCCCGCGGCCGTTACCGGAGGGGGGCGGCGCGGCGGCCGTCAGTGTTTGCGAGCGTTCCTGTTGCTATGGCCTCGGGCGGGAGCTCGGCCCGCCCCGTTCCTTCTGCGTTCGCTGCTCGCGGGGATTCGGCGTGAGGCGAGCGGAGGGGAGAGGTGCCGCCGAGATCCAGTCAGCCCTGGTCGCGGCGGCGGCGGCTGGGCCGGCTCCTGTGGTGTCCCTCATCCCCAGGCGGGGAGCAGCCCAGCGCCTCGCCCGGCGACAGGCAGGGCCGCTGCCAGCAGCCCGGGAGCTGCTGTAATGGAGGGGTTCCCAGCTGCTGGCGCGGCGCGGCCCCGCGGGGTCCCCCTCTGGCCCGGCGAGCGCTGCCTGCCCTCAGCCGCCCGGCCCGTCTCGGCGCGGCGCTTTGCCCCGAGGCTCCTGCGAGGTGGCGAGCTGCCTCCTCTCTTACTGGCAGGACCTGCTGTGTCTTCTGCTTCAGCAAGTCCTCGGGTATCTGATTCACCTCTTCAAAGGGCTGGGAATGGCTCTTTGCTCCTCTTTCCTCTCGTAGCTCTTAAAGGCTGCATCTGAGCACCCTCATCCGCTCCAACCGCTCAACCCTGTTCTCCGCTGGGATCGTCAGGCTCACCTCAGCCCCGGAGCCAAAGCTCTTGATTGTCTCCTAACACAGCCAGACGCTGCTAGCTTCCACCGTGCTGTTCAAACAAGTAAATGGAGGTGAATCTGTGCTTAATACAAAGTTTTAGACAAATACTGCAAATGCTTAGCTGGTGACGAAACGTTAGACAGTAAGCAAACGTATTTAGCTAGCAGTTACAGCAATGTGGGATTGGAGCCGCTGTCTGCCAAGGCTGAACCAGAATGAGAAATGAAAATCTGTGTTTGGGCAAGGTTGCTGGTTAGCTGCAGTAGCACAAAGTTGGAATTAATGGCGACTTTTGTTTTCATTTTATTGTTAAATATTTGTGACATTCCCCCCCCCCAAGAGCTTTATTCATCCTTAAAGAAAATACGGTGTGTAAATTATTTCTGTGTCCCAAGGAATCTCTGAGGCTTTGGGAGGGGGGTACACAGTAGGAACGCGTGGCTTGTCATTGCTGGAGCTGGAGCGCTCTTTGGGGCATCGGGGCGTGTTTGGCAGTAGCTCTCAGGACAGCTCTGGGCAAGGCGCTTGGAGGACACTGGGGGAAATAGTTGTAGTTATTCTAAGGAGCTTGGGAGTTTGCACGGCATACTGGTATGAAAGAGGAAAAGGATAGGGAGTGTGGCTGGAGCAATCAGAGAAGCAGCCATGCCTTGGGAACAGTTCTGCACTGACCTTTACGGGGGATCATTGTTAATGTCTGTTTTAATAACACTGTAACACCCGGGAGGGGAGGAGTTTGGCCTCCACGCTGGCTCTGCATGAGAAGAGCAGTTGGGGAGTGGTGTACGCTCTCCCCAAAGAGTCCAGCACAGTTGCATGGGAAGGCATGGACTCACAGGAGTCAGCTTTTTCTCAGTGCTTCTCCTTCCTATGCAGCCTGGCACCGTATTCGCTGCTTCTGCAAATCGGAGGGCACCTGCTGCATCTGGGTGCTGGGCTGGCCCCTGGGACACTGCTGTGCCTGCACGTTTTCAGGGTCTGGTTCTGTGTTGTGTACAATGGAGAGGAAACTGTTCTTGGTTTGTCACTGGACCTGTCTTTGTGGTAACAGAGGTGGTTCTGGATTTCCCAACGGAACAGCTTCGGCTCCTTTTTTATCTTTTGGCAACTCAGAGGCAAAGTCAGAGGGAAGAAATAGGCCAGGGAGAGATGGCTCATGCAAGCATGTTTTGGGGCAAGAGAAGGTGGCAGGGAACAGCAGAGCAAGGCAAGTGAAACTATAAAGCAGAGTAATTCCTGGTGGTAACCAGTGGGGGCTGCAGCAGTGTAGGAAAGCATCAGTCTCCTTACAGCCTGTGGCCCTGTAAAAGCCTGATCTTCCTTTTCATCTAGAAGTAACAGATTACTCCAAAATCAGCCTCCTTCCTTTTCCCAGTAACCAAGTCTTTCATTCTGCAGAGCCTTTTCCGTTCCTATGAGCTTGCCTGGCTGCAGACAGCATGCTCTACACTATGTAATGATGCAGGAAATCTTCTGTTGTGAACACTTTAACAGCGGGACACCAGGGCAGTTTTATTGGCCTAACTAACCAGGCTGGCTGGAGTTAAACCTGCTCAGTTGTTTATTTACACATGTATGCAGCAAGCAGTTAATACATTCGAGAGTGTAAATGAGTAACTTAGAAAAAAAGCACAGAATCTTGTTTGAGCAGGATTATCCTTCCTACATTACTAATCTGTGTAAGTACTTTTCTGTGAAAAGTTCCTGGTTTGCCTCAATCTTTTTGTTTAGAGCAGTCAGAAATTAATATCTGCTTAAAGACTACAAATTGCACCACACATGAAGTGGAAAAAATACAACAATGTTTTGCCCTATTAATGTCTCTAATCTGAAGATCTCAGAAGTTTGTCTGTTAAGGATTCCGCCAACTGACAGCCATCCTTGACTGTTACAGTTGGGCAATTCAGGCGTTTATGATTCCTGATCATAAGATGTGAAGAGATTTGTCAAAGGTCACAAAGACAGCTTATCTCAGACACACATGGTGACTATAAACACTTTAAGCTCTCGGGACAAAACCGGTATCTTGCTCTGTGTGCAGTGCATAGCTGAGCTCCTATAGCAGTCAAAGTCCATAGGAGTTACTATAGTGAAAAGAAAAATATATTCTATTGAGTAATAATAAAATTATACTGATGTCAAGTAAAATAAACACTGCTAACAGAGTGGTTAACTGCTTCCGTGTCTGACAAGTCACGTTCTTCTTACAGAAACAGTTCACGTCTCTGAATTTTTCATGAGTGGGAAACAGTTTTCTGTCCTGCTAGTTCAATTTTCGTGATGATTTAAAAAGCAAACAAATGTTCCCGGCAAGAAAAAGTTGCACCATACAAACTAAAAGGATTACTGAAAACGAGAAAAGAACAGGTAAGGTATGTCAGCATCCTCGAGGCCAATTTGTTCTTGCCTTTTTTTATCTGTGCCTTTGTTGTAAATTACAGGTATACCCATTAACATCTCAAACAGAACTGGAAAATTAAGGCCAACGGAGGTGTGTACTTGCTGAATTGCTTTGCAGGGTGTTTGATCCAGTCCTCAGAGCACTACAGCAGGTTCCTTGCGCCCAGTGTGAGCCTGGTTTCATCTGTCTGTAACTGCTCTCTTCTCTTGCTTCTGTCAGCAGCAAGGGGTGCGTCATCGTGCCAGGCACTACAGTGCTTCCAGCGTCCTGCTCCACAGCCACAGCAGAGCCCTCCTCTCCCAGCGTCAGGTAGAGAGCTGCCGTGGGCGAGAGGCTGGGTCGCTTCTGAGCGCTGTACTTGCCTCTGTGCGGGACTTCCTCAGAGCAGCATGGCTGTGTTTGCACGGCAGCTGATGGAGTAGCAGTAATTTTTCCCTCTTTCAGGAACTGCATGAGACCAGGAGTTAAAAACAAGGATGGGCCTGGCTAGAGGGAGAGCAGAGGAGAATTAGCCCTGCAGAACGTGATCCAGCGCAGCCTTCGGAAGGACAGAGTACACAGAGTGGCGATGGCCTCTTCTCCCCTTTCTGCGAGCATCTCTTCACGTGAGTAATTCAACGTACAGCAGGATTCAGCAGCACAGAGTTCAGCCTTTGCTCTTTGATCCCTACTGCACGGAGACTTAGATACTAACCGTTTGGGGCAAATGCAGACATTCCTTCCCTCGTTTTGTTGTGCTGCCTCAACCACCCCAGCGGCCTCGCCTGTGTTTGTACTGTGGGGCTTTTAGGCCTTTGTATGTTTTGCATTGCTCTGAACCAGCCTCTTCTTTGGCTCAGAGCCACTGTTTCTGCACCGTCTCCAGCCCATGTTCAGTCATGCCTGTTTATAGACAGTTGGGTGGGTCTCTCACACTACATAGAACTTTTCATTGCACCCTCTTTGCATGTGCTACCACTGCAAGGAGAGCTGAAAGCCGCCTCTTTTACTTGCCTGATACGGCACTAAATGCGCTCCAGACCTCAGAAATGAGAAGGCCGTCTCACAGTGAGCTCCAGGAGGGGTAGGGGGCAGTTAGTAAAGGGAAAGGGAATCACCAAGAAAGGGGGAAAAAAAGCCCCATGGCTGATACTGCAAGGAGGTGGGGAGCACAGCCAGCAAGCGGAGGAACTTCATAGAAAGCACACTAGGGCAAAGGGAATGAAGCCCAGAACAGGTGAGTCAGAGGCCCGCGCTGCCCCCTCCCCAATCTGGCATCTTGTATCTTAAACGTAAGTAGCCTCAGGAAGCAGAGTTGATAACCTAGAGCATGAAAAACTCACTCCCTGTCAGGCCTGTCCCTGATCCACCTCTTCTGGACCCAGCCATTGCATTTACCTGTGTCTTCACAGGCTGTGGAGGAGGTCTGGATGACCAGGTCTTCTTCAGTTTTTATGCAATGTGTTCTACTGAGTGCCCGGATCTCCTGGGCAGACCACGTTCTTTAAGTACGCTAACCGGGGGTAGAACAGTGGAACAGGTATTTCTAGTTTTTCTGAAGGACAGTATTCTATCAGAAAAAAAATTAAAATACAATTTAATAGTTCAGTGGGATTTTCTTGAACATACTAGTTAGTTACTTGTTGCTATTTACAGCACTATCGTTTGACTATCCCTAAAGATGCAGTCATCAGACTTTTTTTCATTACTGCTTTGAAGAACAAACCCGTACTTGTTTTAACAAGTCACATCACGGGAGATGCTATTCTGGACTCCCCACCCACACAACCCTGGGATGTATTTTCATTCGAGAGCTTGTTAAACATAGCAGCAATCAACTGAAGAAACCAATGTTCCAAGACACAAAGGATTCACACCTATAAATCATGAACTTCAGTAGCGGGAAAGGACCATCACTGCTTTGAAATGGAACAGTCAGTACCACTCTGCAATGCTGCAAGAGGTCGGCTTTAGTTTTTAGTTCTGTGACACCGAGTGACTAATCACATTACAGCTATTGAGGTTCATGTGTTCTCTGTCCACCTTTCCTATACAGATGGGCCTAAGGGGAGGACAGAAAAATAAAAAGCCCCTGACAATCGCAGAAGTGACAAACTTGCAGTAGAATTCAGTCCTACAGTAGGACATAAGCGACCAGATTTCACCCCATCTCACACATGTGGGTGTTTGTGTAGCTGTAGCAAGCAGTTAGCCCCTGACAGCGTTTGGTCACCTGCGCAGATGGCTCCAAGCTACGCTGGGGTCAGCCACTCAGCAAAGAACAGGACGTGCTCCTCTCACCCCAGCCTCGCAGCAGCTAACTGCGGCAGCCAGGGCAGCTATTGCCCTTAGTGCACGATGCATTTTCTTAAGCCAGCTGCTCACAGGTGTGACGCAGCCTGAGGTGAGGCTAATCCCAGCAGCGATGTTGACATTCGGAGGTATCAAATTGTCACAAGATTCGCACCATGGCTTCCCCTAGGGGCAGCATCCCACCAGCCTTGGGAAAGGGCTTTTAATGTTTGTGCAGGCTTCTGTGCAGTTTTTCAGCATGCTTAAGAAAGTCTCCTATTAAGGAAATTGCAAGTTTAGTAATAAAACTTCTGGGATATCCAAGATATTCATGTCGTGAAGGCTTGGTATTCCAAGTCAGAGGTGTTTGGAAATATTTATGCCAGAGAGCAACAGCTTAATATTTAGGAATTAGCCACTCGCATGATGGGTCAGTCATGCTGCCCGTGAATAACAACTTCCTTTCTCTTCCTTCTTCTAGAGTTTTGCCCTGCTTAACTCTAGAACAGAATTTATACCCCCGCACCAAGAAAGTTCTGAATTTTTACTTTGCTTATTGTTTTCCTTTGTAAAATATTTTAGCTGCACCAGCATCAGCTGGGCAGGGATTTCAAAACTATTTCCTAAGACAGAACTGCTTGCTCCAAGTGTGCAATTTTTTCCCTAAATATAGTTTTTCCAACTGCATAAAGACATAACTAAAATAAAATCCTTTCTCCTTTCATTCCCTCACTGTGGCTACAGTGTATTTTGTGGTCTCAAGCAGCAGGGAAGCTCAGCTGTCCAAAAGAGGAACCTTAAAAATGTTTTTAGCAGCAGTGATTTCGTATGTGTTGTTCAGGAAACATCTCCCATATGGCTCCCCTCTCTAGCCAGTGCTGCTATTTCTGATTTAGGATTAATGAACATTTCCTCTAAGGTAAAGAAAACATGCTTCTGAAATTTAACAATTCAGAAACTGCGGCTCGTCCATCCATGCAATCCCTCCTGGCAACAGGAGCGCTGCAGGGAGTCACCTGGTCCCTATGCCCGCATGTCCGTCTGTCTGTTTTCAACTGAGCAGGCCTAATGGTACATTTCATATGCAGGAACAATAAGATGTCTCAGAAGAAGTCAATGCAGTCACGCTTTAATGTGTTGTTACATCCTTTTACGATTCACAAAGCCAGAATATAAGTACTTATACATTTTTAATAGGAAAGTAATATATTCCCCTAAAAGAAAAATAGATTTGATTAATCATTTGTCATAAAAGTTGCCTGACAGTTGAAACTCCAAGCTTCTAAGCTAGAAAAGCTCAAGTAGACAAATTATACTGAAATGTTCTTTAAAGACCAAGCAGCTGTTTTATTAAAATATTAAATTTACATTTTAAAAAGAAATATTCTGATTTATTATTCAATTATGATAATCTTACTGAAGTGACATGAAATTCATGACAATGGGCTTTATTCTGTCCAAATCCTGTCCTCAGTTATCAACAGGCAATCAGTTTTGCCATTATTTAGAACTGTGCAAGATCACACGCAGACAGAGAAGCACTATTCTGGAAAGACAAAGCTGAGACACTGGATTGCAACTTGATTCTAATTTTCCCCAGAGCAAGTAGGGGAAATTCAGGTCTGGGACTAGGGCTGGATCCCGCACCTGCTGCAGCGAGGCCCCTGGGTCAGACCCACGGGACCCGTCCACATCTCAATATCACAAGAAACAGAAAAAGGATTTCAGAATACACCAACTGCATCCCACAGCACAAGTGAATGACCTTCCAACAACTCAAAGCAGGTTGAATTTACATTTTACTTCAAAAAAAAAAAAAAAAGGGGGAGGGAAAAGTACATACATGAGGGTAAAATGCGGTGAACAATTAGCTGAAACCAGGTTTCTACCCTTTTTACCTACAGTTACCACCTGCGTTTGAATCAGCAGGGCTCTTGCCAGCTGTCGCACGCTTTCTCACAATATGAACAGGATTGTGGACCAAGGAAACATTTCCAAAGTTGAGGCCCAAATGGAAATAGTAAGATATCATACACAGTGTAAGTTTATAGTACACAGCATTTTTTTTTAAATGACGTAATGCAACTACAGGAAGGAGTAGTAGTAGTTAACAGTTACTAACACTAGAATAATCAAATTTGTATGTTATACATATACAGCAACTAACTGCTTTACAAAAAAAGCAAAATAATACAATATATTGTCACATCTATTTACAGTGTAGTAAATATACTTTTCTGTCAAATTTTACACAAAAATTATTTACAGGTGAATATACTGCATAAAAAAAAATGGTGGACCAACACTAAAAGTGACTTTCTGTGGTAAGTTTGTTGCATAACAATAAGACGTGCTTCATTACATCTGAAAAAAAAAAACAACCTCAGAATGAAACAGAAGAAGCCCTAAAACCTACAACCCGGTCAGGAATAGAGCACTGGAACGCTCCCAGGTGCTCAGTCCACAATACTTATTTGAAGTGTTTCCTGTTCTTGGAAACCTCATGCACGTTAAAGCAGAAACATTGGCATAATTAACAGGTAGGTTATGCACTATTCAAATACTACTGAATTATCTTAAGTCAGGGAAAATACAAACACAAACAAAATGTTAATCATCTTTACAGTACTTAACTGTAGTTAGTGCGTAATGGATAACGTGTTCTAAAACAGGGGTGTCAAACATACAGTCCCCATGATGTCATTAGATGGTCCACGTATTAAAATCAGGTTTTTCTGAATTTAAGTTTTCATTTCAAAGTACACAGACTCCATGGCTGCAGTAGCCAACGCAGCAGTGACTGCCCGTAGTCTGCAGGCTGCCTGAGAGAGCGACCTCGGGCCGGAACTCTTAGATCTGTCTCCCACTCGTGAGATCAAGTTTCAAGCCCACATCGTCACCAGCAACTACCTGCCGATCACTACGAGCATAAACGGAGCAACAGGATGAGGGGAGAATGGAAGCAGGCTGGACCGGGAACTGAGAGGGGTGCTCACAGGAACGAAATGGAGCAGATGGAGAATATTCAAAACGGGAGAAGAGAACAAATAACGGAGGATGTGAGAGCGAAAAGAAAAAGGCAAAATACCAGCAATGGCAGGGAGCAGGCGGAACGATGAACATGACAGTAAGGCACTGAACAACTAATTACCAATAGAAGTCTAATCATTAAAGAAAGGCCATGTTTTCCCCCTCGATCTAAGCACAAGCTTCCCAACTACTGGTACTGGGAGATAACTTCCCTGTGTATCAGGGCGCGTGTGATCCTGAACGAAGCCTTGGCCGCCGACTGTAATTACACCCAAATTCAGCCCGTTACCTAATGTGTTTGACACCCCTGCTCTAAGAAAGCTCAGGTCCTCTCACTGAACCATGCAGCAAAAACATTAAATGACTCCCCCTCCTTCCAGGAAATACAACAAATTAAATTTTGTTGACTTACTTTATGAAGATATCGTTTTTTTTTCAGCTGGGACTGAGAGCCTGGAGCAGTTCTAGTTCTCACGTGAAAGGTAATTGTAGTCACTGTCCATTTTGATTTCACATTATATTTACTTCAAAGAACGCATTCATCCTAATTTAGGGATGCTTTTTTTTATATAGACAATGCAAAATATTGAAAGAGTTGCTCTCAAATGCGCCCAGTCCAAACAAAACTGATCTGGTAGTTCATCCGGAATTACTACTTCTGTTTAAAGAAAATCTGCTCGTAGGAGGGACAACCGAAAGCTGTATTTTTCTAACAGCAAATTACCTTTACAAGAGATTCTTTTTTCCTCCTACCTACAAATCCTCAGGCTTCTACAATTCATTGTCTTCAGCAAAACGGAAAGGGCTGGAATTAGCTGGGTTCAGTATAACCAAGTGCAAACTGGCAGTGATGCTGAAGGTGGCTCTTAGCAATGTGATGTATGAGATGAGAACGGTTTTAAATCAGCGACTCCCACAGTTTTACGTGTGTAGCAGCTTAGGACATGGCACGAGTCACTGCTCTATTCCTACTCTCGGTTCTAGCCTCGCGATCCCTTTCACAGCTCTGCATCTGTTCAGTAACCGCATTTCTACTGCAGCTCCTACACGACCAAGAATAAAAAAAATGTGGTTAATTGCACGAGTCTTCGTATTTTCCAACGTATCTATTTCAAGACTGCTAATTCCAAGTTTTCCTTTTGTTTTGGCAGACTACTTGCATATTAAGTTTGTGTTCATAGTTTTTCCAGGACTGTAAACAAATTAAAGAAATTAAATTGTTATTTTATGAATCAATACAATAAAGGTATTTTTATTTACATAAATGTTACATTGTTACTGTGTGGATACATGTGAATTATGTGCTATATCAATAAAATCTGAACACTTAATTGTACCATTCTCTAATAATTTAGCTGTGGAGTTTGATTTACTGAAAGCCATTAACAAAATTGCACTAGAGGATTTTATTTTATATAGTGGATATAACTTTTTTTCCTTAAAAGCCACTTACAGATTTTTAATTTCTAACACACAATGGGGATCTGAAACTGGGAAGTTTAACTGTTCTTCAGCAGGAGATACACTCAGCCCTCCAGCGAGCACCCAGGTAACAGGCCCTTCGGTCACAACTTCTGCTTGCCTCCGAGACCAAACGCTCGGCACGCTCTCAGTCCGTGCAGGCAGCATCTGCAGCAGGCAGCATCTGCAGCAGGCAGCGCTGCACCTCTACGCGTCATCAACATAGCAGCATGTTCTCACAGTCGTCCATCGCTGATACACGACTGTAGCTGACAAGTCTTTCACAGTGACAGCAATTTCAGTTTTGTCTAACCCCCAAGTACGATCCCTTACAAACTAAAGCCCCTCGGAAGTTCTGCAGGACAGGTCTGACTTGCAGACGTCTGTACTGATACCAGGAATTGCACTGCAAATGCTCAGACGTAACCTGGATTTGACACAGTGTCAGTTATTTGTAAATTCATGTACCTTAAGCAAACATTGCTGTTTTTACATCACTGCTTGCGCAGCACAAAAGCAGCTTTGCCAAACACCATCTCCCAGAGCTGGAAGTTAATTCATCAAATTTTCCCCTCCATACCCCACTGGTTGTTCTGCCAGGAATTTCTCGAAGGTGCGTATTCTTGGGAAGGGCAAAACTAAAGTATATGCTAAATGGAAGAAAGAAGCAATAAATTTTCAACACTGCTACAATGACAGCACAACAGTCAGTTCTCGATGATTTTCCTTCCACTATACAACCTTTTTTAGTGCAGTTAAAGTACAGGGAAAAAAAAAAAAAATTTGCTTTGGAAAAAAGCCAGTTTGTCCAGTCTGGTCCATATACAGTCCAAGTACATGGGGAATGAAAGGGACTCATGCAGCCTTCTTGTCCTCTCAAATTTATTGCTAATTACTAGAAATTGGATCTAATTTGCCACTTCTGGTTAAGCTCATTATACAGAGGCTATCATAAGTTTCTTTTAAGTATGGTAAAAAAAAGTCCACAGCTAAAAATCCTACAGGTTTGAATGAACACCAGGATTATAGTAACTTCCTCTGGCTCATAAAGCCACCACTTTGAAAAGTGTGCAAACAGGACTAAGGATTAACACTTTCCTTTAGAGCAGAAACAAACAAGGCAGACAACAGAAGCAAGGTAGAGCTGTCTATGGGAAATGGCTTTCGTATTTGGACAAGATACGGCTCTGCAGTGTTGGAGAACTCCGCACCTCCTTCGGCTACAAAGTCCGTCAGGATCTGTATGAGCGGTTCTGAAACACTGGCTTAAATTAAAAACAAAAGAAAAGAAATGAAGGCATTGAAATTCAGGCAATGTCTCAAGAGTTGATCATCTGGCAACACGGCTGACAGGATGGGAACTTTAAAAATTAAGTGCAGCATCACAACCGGTGGAGGGCCCTTTGCGAGAGGCCAGCACGTCAGTCAGGTTCAAAAAAAAAAAAAAAAAAAAAAAAAAAAAAAAAAAGAAAAAAAAAGAAGAAAGAAAAATTAAATAGTCACACGATCTTTTTGATGCTGTGACGTTTGAAACTGCCAGCACTTCGCTGCTTCTGCACTTGGCTCGCAGAGCCGTGGCGCATCCTCCCGCTGTTGGAGTGTCCGGCGGTGGGCGAGAGCTCCACGTTCTCCTTGTCAATCCCTGGGGAAACACAAGGACCGAGGTTAACCTCCCTGCTTTGGCCACCCTGTAGCTTAACGCTTTCAGGACGGCTTTTCCTGCAGATACTCGGGGTCGGCACGCTGGCCTCGCCAGGGAGCCGCAGGGGACCCGCCCGCACTGGTGTCAACAGTCTGGATGAAAAGGGAACCGTCGTGGTCCAAATCCCGCTGAATTCTGCCATGCTGACAAGTGGCGGTTAATTCAAAACAGCGTTTGGCAACACAAACCAGCAGCGTGGTCGCCTGCCTGGGAAAGCGCTGCAGAACCTGGTCACAACGTATTTTAAAAAAGAATAAAATATTATTTGTGGTAGCTTAACCCCAGGAGGCAGGTAAGCACCACACAGCCGCTCGCTCGTTCTCCTCCACCCCAGTGGGACGGGGGAGAGGAAAGGAAGAGTAAAAGCAAGAAAACTGATTAAAAAAAAGTCTAGTTAAGTGAGGGATTTGTGGAAGAAGAAAGCAAGCAAAACAAAACAAGTGATGCAAAGGCTCAGCACCCTGCACGGGTAGACCAGTGCCCAGCCAGGTCCCAGGCCGAAGACGGCAAACCTCCCCAACGCCCCTCCTCCCCGATTTATCACCGAGCACCACGCTGTCTGGCACGGAGCAGCTCTTCGGCGAGCTGGGGCCCCCCTCCAGCCTGCTGCCCACCCCCAGCTGTTCACCAGGGAGCTAGGTGAGGATGCAAGCAGGCCCTGCCCTGCACAAACACCGCTCTGCACCGTTGTGGTCACAAATCTAAAACACCATGCCAGCTGCTGGGAAGAAAATCAACTCTATCCCAGCCAGGCCCTGAACAACATTTTAGACAGATGTAACACAATCTTAGTGTCGATGATGTCTTGCAAATGACAAATTTGATACAGCTATTTCACTGCAGTACTGTAGTATGAAAAAATAGGTTTTTCAGGATCAGATGTACGGCCCCGTGTTCAGTGAGAGCCCGGACTTTGACCAGATAAAACACCTCCACGTGCTAAAGTGCGATGCCTGCTCACACAGATCTACGCACTCACCTACACATGGCTTACTGCATTTCAACACGACTCATTCAAATAATCCCCCCCCCCGCCCCGCCAAAGTTGCAGATTGAATTTGCTGTTAATTTAATGTCCCTGACAATAAAAGACAAAATACTTTGGCCTGCGGGCACTGGCTGATCTGTTTCAACCTGTGCTACTTTCCTACAACAAGAAGACAGACAGGGGTATGAACTGTTCACATAGTTCACCTAGTCAGCTCTTAAAACAGAAATAGGAATTTTATTTAATATGGGAGATAGCATACACAAACATTCACGCGGCAGACAAAGGGTTCTCCTACACCCTCAAAGCATTCGTACCAGCATCCGTACCCACTGAACACACGAAAGTCTTCCAGGCTGCAAAGCCCTTTCTGGCTCTAGTTTTGAGAAGACTGAGCAAATGTAAGAGTTTGACTCAAGTCTCTTCTGGCTTTTGCATTCTCTAGGAGGAAGAACTGACAGACTGTCAAATCTGTGGGCTTCCTCCAGCCAACAGTCAATGACTGCTATTAAAGAGGGGAATGGCGGAGTGAGGAAGGTTCACTTCTGAACCTGCAGAATTCTGCTGCAATGGCAGAGACTGATTCCTGCTACCAGAGAAGATTCGTGTGTATTCAAGTACCTAAAACTCCCCTCAACACTGAATCTTGGCTCACAAATAAAGATCAGTAAAAACACACAACATACAAATCAATGTTTGGAGGACTCTGTCTCATTGCCAGGAGGAATGAATGGCTCAGCTGGCTTATTATGCACACAGCAGAAATAGAACCGATGCAGGTATACACTTGAAGTGTCAAAGTGTAGACACCAGTTATGATGATGTAAACCCTGGCAAATTGAGAGTTAAAAAAAAAAAGAATAACAATTAACTTTTAACAAGGACAACTAAAGAAACAGTTTTCTAAGCAGGGTATTAACAGGAAACACACAGAACAGGTGAGCCTGGAAATCTTTACAAGAACGGCTGCTGCGAAGTTCAGCTCCACCAAAGGCAGGAGGAGGCTGACAGTGCAGGATGAGGATGAAACCAGACAGCCTTTATACCCCAGTGCACGTACTTTTCTGAGCAGCTTTGGATGTTCTCTGCAGGACAAGGTAACTCTGTTACATTTTGCTAGAAGAGTAACATCAAACAAACCTCAAAAATGAGCTGCTTTAGCGTAAACTTCATGCTGACACCATGACAGTGCATGAAAGCCTTGTGTTATGAGCTGTTACTCTCACAGCTTTGGACACAGTAACTCGAAGATACAAAAGCCGAGACTTCAGTTCAATGCAGACATGCTTCCAATTGATTATTACTTTTATGCTGACACTAATTAATCATTCCTGTAGCAGTATCTTAGCGTAGCTGTCACATTATTTCTGCCACAAAATGACTATGTTTGACGTGTGTTTAGCAACACTCTGAACACTTATGGTACATATGCGGCACTGGAATGAATAGCAGGAAGGGTGTTTTTATGCAAGAGGCTGAAAGTACAATCAGCAGCAAAAATTAGGATGTCTGACAGTGAATAAAAAGAACAAAATCCTATTACTATAAATGACATCTCCCACAGTTATGCCTCATTCCTACAAGGAATTGATTCTCATTGGCATTAGCGAGAATAAAGAATACACTCCACATTTCACACACATATAGGGACCATTTCAAAACTCCAGCCAGAAGCTGGCTGCAGGCTACATCATCCTTCCTCTCCTTGTGTGGGTGTGAGCTTACAAAAAACACAAACTACGATAAGAATAGGAAGCAACCCACAGGTGTGAGCGAAAAAACCTTCTTCTGCAGCTTTTTCTTATTTCTCCATACAGAAGCAGAAATCAAATGGTGTTGGGTACCCATTTCACTAAGCTGCTGTCTGCTGCCATTTAGTCCAAAGAACTCGTGCCTGTTTTCCAGTGCTGTGTAACTGAAGTGAAAGCTGACTTCCTGGGAACCTGAAGAGCTCACATGAAATAGTTCTTCATTTTAGCTTAATACCTGCAGCAGAGTAATTTCACATCCCAAGCATCCACTTCTCTATTACCAAATTTATCTCATTCTCAAGGATGTGACTTTCTTTGCCTGCTCTATCATCAGGTATTATTAGCATCACACAAGAAAAGCAACAGCTTAGCACTTCCACTGAAGCCGCTCCCGTGTCAAAAGGATCAGTAAACCACTTCTCATGCCACAAGCCCAACCCTAAAGCAGATCAAGCAGTGTTTCATGCAAATATGATGAAAGTGGAGTGTACCTGGATGAGGAAGCTGCATGAAAACTGCAGATTTAGAGCAAGGCAGAGAAGCTTCACGGACACAGAATG
Organism: Balaeniceps rex; assembly: GCA_013401315.1. Classification (NCBI taxonomy): domain Eukaryota; kingdom Metazoa; phylum Chordata; class Aves; order Pelecaniformes; family Balaenicipitidae; genus Balaeniceps; species Balaeniceps rex. Next base: position 14,980 of record VYZW01041810.1, read on the forward strand.
AAAGAAAAAACGTAAGTGAATAATGTCCATGACAAGGGGAAGGGAAAGGAAAGGAGAAGAGATGATGACAGACAAAACATTTATAAACAATGATCTCGCCTAGTTGTTTCCAGATGCTTCCAGAAAAGACTTTCTCAGGTATCTGCAACTAAATATATTTGTAACAGTAATAAAAAACTCACTTGGCTGAAACTGTTTCTTCAACTCAGTGTGATGAAGTAACTCAGCGCTGCTAAATACTTGATCTTCTTGTTCAGCGGTTCTCAGATCAGAGCAAGCGGATGATAGATCCGCATCCCTTATTAGTCCCACAGTTGCCTTGCTGTTTCAAGAAATGCTGTGGCCCACCTTCGTATTCTGTAATTCTTTCACCAATGAATTTTATCTTGGCAGATATTAGGTCTTTCACGGCTTACTCCCTCACTCTCGTCTCTACAGCGTAAACGTGCACAGCAATGACAACACCATCACACACCTCCAGGCACAGTTAATGAAAATGCAGAATTCATGTATGCAGCTATGGAGCTGTACAAAGTGCCAGAAGACCCATTACATTTTTAATACAATTAAACAGCTTAGAAAGCAAAGCATGTTTTATGCAGAGTTGCACTGGTTAACATCCCGGTTTAAACTAGAGAAATTGTATGTTGATTAAAGTGGAGCAATGTAATAAACATGGGATGAAGGAGCAAAATGAAAAGCTCCGTGTTGTGACCTGGTCCACAGTTTGAGAAAGTTGGAGCTCCCCTGATCAAACCCCGAGTCTTTGTATTCAAATTGCTGGCAACACCTATAAAGGCTGATTCTTTATAAAGATGCCTCCAGTCTGGTTACACAAAAATGGAACCATTAGTAATCTCCTGGCCTTCACATCGGTCTTTTAAAACTTAATTTCCAAGCAAACCACGCACAAGGTGTCATGAATGCATTACTGCAGACTCACTAGTACCCTGAATCATGTAACGAGTTCACTAGTTCCTAACTCCATTTGTGGAGCTGGGCTCTTAACCAGCGTTGGATAAAAGCCATCTGATTGTGAAACACTTGAAAGAAATTTTTGAAGAGCTGGATTAACTCCTTCCTCCTAGCTAACAAAGGAAGAAGGAATAGACAGTGAGGCGTAAGGAAGGAAGACATTTACATAGCAAAATGCTTTTTTTGCTAGTAGAGGGCCTAATCCTGCATCATCACTTCATCCTTGCAAAAAGAACTGCTGGAGTTGCTACCAATTCTACACCGTAAACGGAAAGAAGCTGCCCATAATGTACTTATTTTCAGACTGACACCAAGGTCTTTTTTTTTTTCTCCTTTAATTTTATCCTTCTCCCTGTTCTAATATTACAGGTAATTCTTAGCTGTATGTTAAATAAGAAAGTTTCTATCAAACCACTTTCCTTTTCCATAATCTTGGTTGTTATCTGTAACCTGCACTCTATTAGGAGTTTTTATACAGAAATATTTCTATATCCAGGACGAATTGCATGACAATGTAATACAGTGGCTGCATTATATATTCATAACGTATAATGGACATTGTAAAATGTTCAGTGAAACAGCAGTCTCTAAAACATCTTCAAACTCCACTTTTACACATTCTCATTACTCAGATCAAATGGGATTCCAGGACGGCACCAGTGAGTCCCTTTCAGGCCAATGCCCTTTTACTTTTCTCGGGCAGGAATACAAAACAAGGGAACAATGGCAACAACTGTCCCCTTTCGGCTGAGAAGCGCTAGTAATAAAGTAGCAGAGAAAGAGGTAACAACTGTGGAAAACATGCTTCACACTTTCTCTCCTCACTTGGGATAACATTATTTAATGTAATAAATCATCCTGAATTGGCAGGAAACTGGAAAGCAAATCCTATTTTGAGTCTATTCAGACTGACAGGCATCTTAAAATATAATTCTAGAACACAGCATCAGTGTATCAAGAAGGTGATCTCCCCACATTTAAACAACAAGTTGGCTTCTCATACTGGGAAAAAACCCAAGTTGTAATCACTTTTCACTGCACAAAACAGAAGAAATCACTATTCCCAAATTATTAAAACACGGAGCACTGTCTTACCTCTGTTGCACCTCTGCACATGCCTCACCTCTGCAATACTCATCATACTCAACAAAAACCACGCATAGCATCTGTGAGCAAACTGGTAATCTGGAAGACCCCTGCTCACTGCAGGGGGGTCGGACTAGATGACCTCTAAAGGTCCCTTCCCACTCAAAGCATTCTATGATTCTATGATTTCTTGAACAGAGCTAAGTACCATTAGGTAGAGATTATGTCAGGGCTAGCAGAAACGAGTAAACAGCAAGAGAGTGAAAAAACCCAAAACACCTCTGTAAATATTATACCTAAATACAAGTAGTTTCTAGCCTTCCATCAAGGTTAGAAACAAAGCAGAAATAAAAGGTTGATTGACTTCAGTGTTCAGAACTGCACTAGTTAAACCATCATTTAAGAAATATCACACAGTGTAATTTTTATGACAAAGAACAGTAAAGAATTTCCTCAATATACAAGACACTCACCCAAAATCACTTCAGAAGAGTCTTCATGCAGATTGCTTTGACAGAAATTCCATTTTCTTCCTATATTTAATTTCCTCTAGCTTATGCTTCACCTGCTATACTGAATAACTTTTACTCTCTTTTTTTCATTTTTCGCCCTGAAAACCTGTGCTGTTAAATTTAACCTCTGCATCTCCCTGTAATTCCCCTTTCCCCAAGCCAGAAGGAATTTTGTTTTTATCCATTTAATGCCTTTGATGACTGTTCTTTTCTTGAACACCTTTGTTTTATCATCAGCATCTTTCTGGCAATACAATAGTCTGAACTGACCCAGTATTCCATACGTATCTACATGAATACTGGTTTTCTTCAAGGGAGAGAATGACCTCGGTATGATGCTGCCTGTAAGACCTTGGCCTTAAATCAAACAGTTAATTGAAACTGAGTCAGCCCAGACACACTCTTCCACGGCACAGTTCTGGATTATTTTTCCTGGCATGTGCTACCTTGTAGTGCCCAGGCAGGTATTATTCTCCTTGCAAAATATGATTATATTTATATTTATTAATTTTCAAGGCTCCACTGTTGCATATATTCCATATTAAGATGCAGCTGTTATTTGTTCTGATGCACTTAATGCTATTTCCTTCATGTATAATGGCTTGGAAGACAGCTTTTGTGCTGGACAAAATCCATCATCTGAAATACCAGTGTAATAGCTTAGTAAACAGTTTAATATTCATTTGACTCAAGAATGCAATGGCATTTGATGCATAAACACATCTGAAGAGATGACGAGA
>VYZW01041813.1:4955-23501 GCA_013401315.1 Balaeniceps rex
CGGCGCCGCCCCCGGCGCCCCCCCCCCCCCCCCAAGGTTTTAGAGTGACCACAAAGAATCCGAGAAAGGGTGACAGCTTTGTCAAACTCAGGCTTCAGTTCCATTTGCGATGTCCCAATTAGATGTTAGCACGCTAACAAAAGACCCTTGGAATGGTTATCTCAAGCTGCCCTTGCACTTTTTAGCTTGACTAAAATGTAAAATTGTTACATCATAAATCTCTTTGTTACAGTTTTCTGGCTTCGTGTTGTTAAGGGGATGTATTCAGCTCCTTTGAGCTGTCTTTTGTGAGAGACGCTGCTGCCGCTGCAAGAGCCACTGTGGCTGTTTGGGAGCGGTTGGGTTCAATAGTGGTATTTAGTCTTTGTGCGAGTGAGACTTGCTGTAACTGCTTATGCTTGGTCACACTGGGTAGAAAAACAGGAAAGGGAACGTTTGAGTTGACTTTTATTATTAATACACAGTGGCAGGTCACCAAAGTAAGCACTTTCTATTGACAATTATACACTATTAAGATGCTCCATAAGACAAGATGCGCAAGGTCTGTGTGAGCCAGTTCTGTGGGGTTAAATGCTTCTAAAATATGTGCATGCGTTACATGCTTAAGCTACAGAACTTGTAACTGAATCCCATGGAATCATGGAAAGATCACTCATGGATAATAATCAAAGGGAAGTTTATAACAAAGTTGGGGAAAATGCAAAAAGGAAAGAAATCCTATGAGAGCAAGAAAAGGAAAGGATTCGGATGGCTCACTACAATGGGAGAGGCACTTACAATGGACTGAGGTCTAATGCAGAGACAAAACTTTGACATAAAAAAAAAAAAGCTGATGTTCAAAACAGGCAGTTGGCTGATCCTGTGGAAGGTAAGCCTGCATCTCATCGACATGCACAGATGTTGCTATGGAGATTTGGGGGTATGTGTGTATGTGTTTAAGCTTACAAGTGCGAGAATGTGTCAATAGACTGAGTCTAGAAGAGAGAATAATGATGTACTGAGTTCCATAAGGTGTAGGGGAAGACACTGGAACACATAAATGGCTGAACTGGGAATTTAGCCTACGGAAATTCCCAAATGAGCCCAGAGATGCCTTGGTTCTTTCAAATGCATTTTGTAAAAATGCTGGAAACATTGGGTGGGGGAAGGAAAGGAAGGTGGGAAAAAAACATTTAATAGTGTGTTACTGCAAGGACAATAATAGGCATATGAAGACTCAGGTCTCTCTTGAGGGGAGGAAAAGATTATTTTGAAAAATATGTAGTTAAGTCATTTAACTTAGTCTTACCTGTTAAAAATTAAGGTGGAATTTAAAAAAAAAAAAAAAAAGGAAACTGACATTTTTAATGAAGGGAAGGAAAAAGTGTGTTGATGGCTGTGCTTTTGCTGTTTAAAATTGTGTCTGCATAAAACCACTGAAGAGCATGGTGACTGGCAAACATAACTTAGTTTATCATCAGAATCTGCAATCGCCATTATTAACTTAAAACAGAATATGATTGCTAACGTTAGGAATAACGCTGTCTGGGAGAAGCATCATTAGTTACCAGGTGCAGGAGGATGGAAAGAAGCAATATTGTTTTTAAGTATAAATTGCACAGTTTTATCTTTAAATGCAAGAAGTCTTAAGGTAACTAGTCTCTGAGAGACTGCAGTAATTTTTTATTATTTTCCATACTCATTTTCTTTCAAACATGGTGGTGGTGGGATTATCCATAGAGATGCCTTCTGAATTCCAGATGCAAGGATCTGTCATTTGTCCTGGAGGTATTGACAAGTACCTTGAGTCAGAAAACATATGCTCTGCTTCACCAGGAACATTCATTGGGTCAATATGTTGAAATTAATAATAGTAGTAATAATAACAGTAATGATAAACCACATCTTTTTTCAATTTGCTGAATTTTACTTGAGATTTTGATCTTGCATATTACGCTCATAAGGATTTCAAGTTTGGAAGAGGGATGTTGCTTGGAGTGGATATAGAGAATGAGGCGTACATACACCTATTGGTACAAGCCTCTCGCATCGTATGAGTGTGACCATGCAAGAAAAGGTGTTTCACTCATTAGACCAACGCTTTGACACATAAGAACCCGCTAGGCTTCGTAGTGATTTCACTGCCACAACTATGCACCAGGTCATCTATGTTTTGAATTAATTACTCAGAGTCCATGAACTGAAACACTGGTGTGTCTTATTGATACATGCACAAGTCATGCTGGCAGAAGAAATACGTGGCCTGAATTCCCTCTTCCTTACCCTTTTGTCAATCAGGAGTATTTCCAGTGCAGTCAGTGATGATGCATACTATAGTTTATATAAGAGCCAAGCTCATTATTGACAGAATTAAGTATTCTAGGCCACTGTAGATTATTGTACTGAGCAAAAGGTCAAGATTCAGGAACTCCTCGACTCCAGTCCTGGCTAATACAGACAGACTTTGTAAGCCTGTCACTACAGAGAAGTATGCCCATCTGTAAAATGGAAATGACTGTTCTGTTTTGCAAGGGAGATGGCAGTTGTTTATGCTGTTATCAAAATACATAGTATGTGTTATAAATAAATACATGTTAAAAATTCCACTTCTGATCTGTGTGAATGGAAGGAAAGAAAGTTATGTGTGCTTACAACTCAGTCTGTTAGGAGATGCTGCGTTAAGTGTGTTGATGTTAGACTAGTTACTCGGTCTCATTAATTTCAAATGACGAAGATGCATGTACAGAAATGCAGTTCTGCCTATATACGGACTGGAAGTTTTTCTAGTACTTTAGAACTTGTGTGAGCTAAGGTGGTACTTACCTTTTGTAGGGTTCAGAGGAAACCAAAGGTACTACAGGTATCTTTCCAGACGTGTTTGCTTTGCTTTTCAATGGTGTCAGCACACCAGTAAAATTGAATGCTCAAGCTGTCAGTGTTAAAAATTAGTTCTATGAACAGTTGCTATGGTAATTAGCAAATACTCATAAATCATTTTAAAGGTACCCCTTGCCACTGGGGTTTGCTGCTGCTACCCTGGAACAGGTAGCACTTTTGCTGCCGAAGTTCTCAGTACACTTTCAAACTCATTAGTGTTCCATGGGAGTTTATTTTGATGAGTTCAGCTTTCACAATGCTCCTGCACGCTTCGGTTATCTTGCTGTTGCTTCCTCCTTCATGGTTGTCTGTTACAACTAACACTGGAAAATCTGTCCCTTTTTAGGTTGACTTTCTAACAGTAAGTAAAATTCCTAGTTCCACACTGTGTTTGCCTGTTTGCCCAGCCTCTCTTTCCACTTGACCTTGGATGTACATGGTATTCCTGAGATAGCTGCAGTGATTTAGAGTGCTACATGCTATAACTTATGACTCTGCTTCGTTCTAATGAGTGCTCAAAAATATCAAAAGAAATGATAATGGTGAAATTTTCACATTTCAAAGAAAGTCTATTTATTATCAAAACCTCTGTTCATTAGTAATGCTTCAAAACTGGAGAAGCAACAGCTGGTTTTTTCTGAGGAAGGCATCTTTTACTTGATGAAGAAATCAACTGGATGCCAGCGGAGATATGTTTCTCACAGATTTCCCCTTTGCTATTCTTAGAGATGTTGTATTTTCTTATTTACTGTTGGACAATTCCATTTGACTAAATTAGTTGCATGTCTTTACATATAGGCAATCACTATAATAGAGCTATTGTCTTGGTTTTATATATACTTTCTTGGCTTTTGTGTTTGCTGGAAGCTAATCGTTATATTAGAATGGAGATAAAACACTCTCTCTCACGTGTTTGTGTAGCTTGCAGTTCCATAACTTGTTCTCAGTGAGCCCTTCATTTTACATAGGACAGCAGCCAGAGCGCTGTACTGAAGTTACGAAGCATGATCCTTAAATCTTCAAGGAAGCTAAGGTGTTTTTAAAGGGGGAAGTTTACCTTCATTTAAAATCCAAAACTGGATACGTGAACATGGTAGACTGGATAAAAGAGCAGTGCAATGAAATCTGCAGTGCCACCTTGCATAGTTTTTGCCATGGGCTAACTTATATTTGTGGCTGCAGATACTGAAATTTTATTTCCAAAAGTGCCTGTGTCAAACAAGCTAGAAGAGGGCTTGGACTAGTAAGAGATTAAAACGAGGCATCATTTTTTGGTGTGCTACTGTGGCCTTTCTGCTTTATATCCGTAGGTACTATTTGACCTGGCTAAATTTGAAGTGTTCGTTTCAATTAATGTTCTCCAGTGTGGCTCAGCTAGAGGGGGGATTTCTTTCTATTTATTTAATTTTTTAAAAACCCTTGATTAAAAAACAAAAACAAAACCCCATAAAAAAACCCCAAAAAACAAAACAAAAAAAAACCAGCAAAAAACCCCCAAACTTGATTGTAAACAATGCTAATAATTTTTTGTTTTGTTTTTAAAAGCTTTTGTGTTAAGTGTTTAGTGAGAGTAGGAGGATCCTGGAAGTCCACTTTCCTGCCTAATTTCATTGCTGTTGGCTACTCAGTATCACCAAAGGAAGTTCTGTTGGGTCGTCTCTTACTGCATCCTTCTTGCTGTGGAATGACAATATGTGCACGTGTGTGTGCGTACACGCGTGGTTTCTGTGTGTATGTGTGTATATATATATGTGCGTGTAAATAGGCTGCTTTATTTCAAAAGGGCTAGTGTAATATTCTCCAATTTTGGTTGCAGTCCTTCCTGGAGGTCAGAAAACGTGACCTCGCATGTGCTGCTGTGATAGAGTAGTTTTTTTCCTTTCATATGTTAAAGCGCATGAGTGGATTAATATGCTGAAAATTCAAAGCTAAGTTGACTGCAGTACAGCATTTTCATCTGTGCAGCAGCTAATATTGGGTGATGACATTTTCTGTTCAGTGTAACTTTTGAAGTATAGACTGGACGTGCGAGAGCAGTGCTGGCCGGCGAGTTGTGCCTTTTGCAGCTGCCGGTGCACCGGTCATCTGCATCCTTCTGCCCTCCCCGTCCCCTTCAGCTGGCTGCGGAGTCGGAGTACAAAAAGCTCTGCTTCTGGTTGCAAGTCTACTCCCTTAAAGGTGAACCTCTTCATAACTGCAAACACCCTACCCACAGCGATTGCTGGGGTTCGTTATCATGCTAATTTGCTGCTTTTTATATCTTTCCCGTTGTCTCAGCCTGGCTTGTCAGTTGTTTTTGCACCGCTGTTCTTTAAACCCTGCATTTTGGAAGCATTTGTATTTACAAGCTGCAGTGCAGCACTGTTGTCTTAACGGTTTGACTGCCCCTAATTGCTATGACACATGTAACTAATGATGTTTTGTACTTTCAAGGAGTGCACTAAAAAGGTGATGACATATGAGTTACTGAATAAGGCACTGTGCAACTTGTGCAGTAGAGTTTGTGCAGACCTTATGTAGCATAATAAGCAGTTTTCCTGTGCTCAGATTTGTTTCCCGTCAGACTGGCCTGTCTCCAGCGCTGAGGCTGCATCGCACGCTGAAGGTTCAGGGGGAGAGAACAGCAGAGTGCTAAACCGATCTCTCAGCTTGGAGAAGCCTAATTTGATGAGGCTTTGATTTGATTCTCATGATTTCTGGCAAATCTGTCACTATGTGTGTGTAGATATCCGCGTGAGGAAACTGAAAATGGGTGTAAAATTAAAAAAATTAAAATTTCAGATTGCCCTTTTATTTTTGTTTACTCTTCAGCCACAATCTGGTTTATGCTTATTGGAGTCTTTGAACTTCAACTCCCTTGCAGAATCTCTAGTCTATCGCTTTTTTGATGTCGCTTGAAGGGGGATGTGCGCGCGCACGGGCTCGCATGCTATGGTGCTCTGGGCAATTTCACTGCAGAGCGCTTCCCTTCCTTAGTTTAACCTATGACCTGTGAAAACAAGAGTTAATCAAAAGTTCTAAGGTAGCTAAGAGGAAGGGGAAGTGTTTGGTTACAAATTAAATATGAGCAAGTCATAAGCCATAAATCTTCAGCAGTGCTACCAGTTGTGCTACTTAAGTTGCATGTGGTACAGAAAGTTTTTGGTTATAAATTCAACCTCCGTTTCTGTGGAGGGGGTGTTTACAGGCTGCCTCGAGGATTTGCTTTTTGTAAGAAAAAAATCCACATCTTTTCTTTTTTCCTTTTGGTGGAGATCTAGAAACAAATTCAGATAACTATATTTCTTGATTTTTTTTTTTTGGGCAACTTTAGCTGGTCACAATTTGGTCTAATAAAAGCTGAACTGTTTCACTCTTGAGTAGTAAACACATGGAATAAGTGATGAAGTAAAAGTATTGAAGATGGCAGGATAAATTAGTTTTCTGATGTATCCAGAGCTCTCAGGATGAGAGAGATCCTGAATTCTGCAGTGACAAAGGAGGGAGGTGAAAATTGAAGTGAGATTGTCTACATAATTTATGCAATTTTGTGGTGGGATGGTTTGTTTTATCTCGTCTTGCACCCCTCTCGAGCAAGAGCTACGCAGATCCCCGTGTAGTGTGTTGTGTTGAGGTCTGCTTTAAATACCAGCTCATTTCCTCAGGTTCTCTCCTCAAAACGCAAAGTTTTTCTTAAAATAAGAAAAGCGTTTGTGCTGAGATGCTAAACCATTATTTGGAAAATATGGGTTAAAATAAGGAAGAGTTAGTGGTAAACAAAGGACAATAATGAAGTTCGTTATAAGACAATAGTAAAGAGAAAAGGGAAGGCCAACAAAGAGTGAGCAAGTATAGCAGAAACGGGGCTGTCTGTACCTTCCCTTTCGTCGTATGGAGGCTTTGCTGCTGCTTCGGCATTGCGTGAATATGAGACATTATCTGGGTTATTTCTGTTAGAATCATAGAAGCTGTTTTCTAGGTGCTGAACGAAAGAATTAAAATTGGATTTGGATGGAGTGTTCTCATGGGTAGAACCTGCAGATTTGTCATGTTTGGTGTATTGTGGTAATAAAGAAAACTCCCTTGAATCCGTAGTGAGCTAATGCTTAGCTGTGAACAGACAGGCCCCCGACAGGACAGATAAGTAAATCTCTGAAGAAGGAACACAACCTGACGGTGGTTTCGAGCTCAGCATTGGCCCTGTTGGGTACGTGCACCCCGTGTTGCAAACGGGGCTGAGAGCCTGGGCTGTCCTCGCCCACAGGCTGGGGCTCCAAAGGGGGTGCAGCTCTGGCAAGCTGGAAGCTGAGGTAACTTGCTTTTGTTTATTGCTTTTGTACTGGCACATCTATTATAAGCACAATAATATTTTAAAAGATTCTCGTTTTAGTTCTGTAAATGTAGTTTTCCAGCAAGGTCCCTGAGCGATTCAGTGGAACTTTAAACATGCCTTCCTGAGACAAGTTTTGGTTTCATACTGTCAGGGAGCTTTCTGCCGCCTTGGTTTTCTGTCTTCTCAAACTCTTTTGATAGATGCCTTGCAAGGATTTGTTTACCAGGTTCTTAATCTCTACTTAGCAGATATGTTTTGAGAGGATTCCTTGTTACTCTTGTAATGGCTTTTAACTCTGCTGAAGTTTATTTAACTAAACAGAAGGAAAGAAACTTATCTTCTAACTAATCCTTCTTGATTGTTTACAATATAATGCCAAACTTAAACGCTGTTTAAAGTGGTAATTGTCTGTCTTTCTGCTCTATTCTAATACATAGTTTGTAAAGATGCTTAGAGCATATTAATTTAAATGATAATACTGTCATATAACATGAGAAGTTAAGTTGCTTATCAGTATATTTTGATAAACTACTTACATTTTACAGTAGCATTTGCAGGCTTCAAACAAACGTTAATGATGGAGTGCCATTCACTTTATCTGTCTCATATATAGCTTCTCACTTCATTTATTACTAAAAGCCGTACGGTTAGGAACCGTGGGGCACTCAATTCTTTATAGTTGTCAGGATGTAGTCATATTTTATAAAAACTTTAAATCCTGTCTAACTATATCAAAATAGAATCCATTTGCTTCAGAAAGCATCTGTGATTAAAAGAAGAATCAGTTTGTGCGTCACGCGAACGTGCTTTCCTATTCGCTGCAGCTGAGGGGAAATTCCTTGCCGGTATTTAAAAAGGAATTGAAATAAAGAACTGTGTCATGAAAGTAGGGCACAAAATGGTGAAAAACAACATCTTAGCTGTCTGTCTGATTTTTATGGAATGGAATGTAATGTAAATGGAAAAGATGTGATTTTTCTGCATGTTTGTCTTTTAATTTTGTTTCTTCATTACTTCTGTAATTTGAGTACAAATTTACTAAAGGTAAAGTTTCTATTTGACCTAGCTAAGGGCTGGGCTAAATACAGTGGTATAGGATGTGGAATAAGATTTAACAATGGTTAAAAACTGAGATAGTGGTTATGCAATTTAAAAAATCCAGTTGTGTCAGGATTCAAAACCCAAACAACTGTCTGTCTGCAGTTTCCTAGGAGCCTCAGCGGCTGTAAAAACACTAGTTATTTAACGTATACTTTGGGAAATAATTACGGTTAAAAATGTTCCACCGTACACAGAACATAGATACATCAGTGTACATTTAGGTGAGCTCCCAGCACTGGCTTGCCTGATACCTGAGTTTGTTGCCGGCCGGTGCTACGTGTGGTGTTCAGCGCCTGCGGCTGGCTGGAAACACTGGCGAAGAGTAAATGCTGAAGCTCAGTCCTCAACGGAAAGGGATGCTTCAACCTTCTGGCAGTGCTCTTCGAATGGCAGTTGTGATGTGGCTTTCCTAACAGATGTTTGTAAAGTGTCATGTCCAGTGCAGGCTGTTGTTAGGATGCATCTATACAGTAAAGGTCAGCAATCTTGGGTTTATTAACTGAGATTTACCAAGTTAAATGTATGCTTTTTCTTTCTTTCTTTTTAGTTACCTCCCATGGTTTGAAGTCTTTTATAAGCTGCTCAATGTCTTGGCAGATTATTCAGCAAAAGGACAGGTATTATTCTAAAGTACTAACCCTTCTTTTCCCTGCCCCAATATCAAATGAGGGAGAGAGGATGAAAACAAGCTGTCTTAAGAAGTGCTTATATCAGAGATGACCATGTGAATTATTAATCTCTATGATGCAGTAATATAGAAGATCATATTCAGCCAGCTTTCAAGCTTGGCAAGTGCCTTTGAAAAATAAATATGCTTTTAAATTATTTTTGGGAAAAGATAAAGTCCAAGAATGTGACTGTGGATCCAGCACAAGTTAATGGTTTCCCTGCAGTCACCCATACTGTGCAGACTTTTGATTACCTGAACTGTATTCAGCACATCCACGCAATTCCTGTATTGCAGTGTTTCTTGAATCTTTGACAGCTGTCTTACCCAAGTTTACTTGTCATGTTAAGTAAGTGTAGAACTAAGCTTACCGATGCAAGAGCTTACCGACATAGCATTGTCTAGCCTAAGCCCTTCAGGTGCTGTTTTGCTTTTAAAGCAAAATGAAGTAAAATTCGGTCTTGAGACAGTGAAAAAATGTGAACTAAGCCACTAAAATTTGCTTCTAGGTTTATAAATGGTAATTCATGATACAGTGAAATCACATACATGATTGCAACACCTAGCCTAGTTTCAGGTATTTAAAATATTACAAGTATAATCTTCCCAGTTAGGTTGCTGCTTTGATTTATTACCATTTTTTAGTAATGTCCTAAACCACGACAAGTAATAATTGTATTTTGCATTTGTCAGAATCATTCACGTTTGAGGAAGAGGCGCTTAGGATCACATCTTCATCTAGGTGGATTAAATATTTGGCTTTACCCTAAACTAGTGAGTTGTTACAAAGAACTTGCAGTGAAAACTGGCTTGCTCTGAGCTGAGTAACTAGGTAGTGCATAGGTTGGTGACTCAGTAGGTTGCAGAAATATGTAGAAATACATAAAAAAAAAAGTATTCTAAAAAAATCACATTATAAAACCCAGCTGTCAGAGGAAACTACATTTATTTCTGTTCATAGTCTAATGTATAAATCTATTTACACATTTTCCTTTACACTTGGTAGTTCTCTAAGCCCCCAATTCCACAAACGTTGCCCTTCCATCTTGGAGTTTAGCTTGTTGTAGCAATGCCTACTTAGTATTCCCTTTTTCTTCTCTCTCTCTCCCCCCCACCTCTTATTTCAGGACAGTCAAAGGAGTGAGCTCCTAGAAACATTTCACAAACTTACCATCCCTGAGCCAGGAACCTCTGTTCATCTTGGAGTGGTAAGTGAAGTGGGAGAGATGTAAACTAAGGTGTTTAATTTTCATTGCATATCATAATAGGGGAATGTCAAAAGCAATTCTCCTTTTTGGAACTTGGTACACAGATGTTGTTTTCCTGGGAGGACACAGAGCTGTGAAATTCCCCTTTTCACGTTTGGGGCCCTCTGTTTCCCTTTCCTTAACCTCAGATGTCTTTGAAATGCTGTTCTTTGATTGGAGGAGGATTGTGTATATTCCCCATGGAAATTTCTCACCATATCGTCTGTGACCTGCGAGAGGTCACAGAGCAGCAACATGACATTTATTGCCCACACTTCTGCAGAACTCCTAGATCTTGCAAGTACACGAGGGGGACAAGACTGGAAAGGAAACAGTCACGTACCTGTCATAGCAGCGCTTTGAGTATTAACTGTTTATCACGTTTTCTGATTCCTTCTCCTCTTCCTCCCCCCAAGAAAAAAATTCACATAAAAAAGGATTAATTTCATTTTTATATCCTGTGAGAAAATTAATCGAAGAACACTGAGAGCATAGATGTGGGATTTCATTGATGGGATTGTATTTTTAATTTAGTCTTTTGGGAGTTTTGTCTTGAAATTAATTTTTGCAAACCAACCTTGTGTTCCAGGCTGTAGTGAAAAAATACTTGAGATGCACATTGCTGCAGTTGCCAATTAGTGCTTTAGAGTTCACATGGAAACTAGTGGTGTGTGCGGCCACAGTTCTCTTCTCCCTCTCATTTCCTTTACTCCTCCTTCTAAAGTACTTTTTGGCAACGAGCAGCTTACTCTCATCACTTCACCCTGTAATGTCAGTCGACAGGTAACAGTTGTTTGGCCTTGCTAGGTCACCAGCTGGCAGTAGAAATGTCCCAGTCCTCTTGAGGCTAGCTCTTTCATGAACAGCATTTCTGTTTAAGGGGACAAGCTGTCTCAAAAGGCAATGATCAGTTGGGATATTTCAGTTTTTTCATACCACTGGTTTCCAGGAATGCTGCCGGTCTCCCCTTGTCTCAGACATTTCATGGGCGATGAAGCAAGAAAGGATGTAAAAAAGCAGCCAAGGGACTGTTAGCTGTGGTGTCTTTACGCATTTTATTTTGGCTGTTTACAAGCCTATTTTGGGGTCGGGGTGAGATTCCTATATGTGATATAGTTGCGTATACTATTCCTGTATCTTTGCATTGCATCTTTTCAACCAAACTAAAACAGTAATATATCAAAAAATGATTTTTTTTTTTTTATACATTTAGTGTCTATATTCAGTGTAGCTGTTATACCCGCTTGCTATTTCGGGTTATAGACTGTTCATGAAGCACTGAAATGTCTGAGACAGAGAGAGGGAGATAGATATATAGATAGATATATATAAAAAAAAAAAAAGAAAACTGTGCCAATTGTGGAACTATGCCAAGAATATAACAGCCTTTAAAGCTTCAGCAAGTAATTAATAGGTAGCCCTAAGACAAATTGTGAAAATCTTAAAAATAATATAAATTGTATACAACATTGATTTACAAAAGCAGTTTAGCCGCGTTCTCTCCTTTCCTTTCCCAAAGCCCTAACCAAGAATCATGCAAGTCATGCCATGGTCACATTGGGAAGTAGAGTGAACCTGGTCTCTTGGAATGCAGACAATTAAAAAAAATGGTAACGATATAGTGGATTACGAAATTGTGAGACCAATATAATCTTTCAAAATATGTTTTTTAAGGCATATAAAAGTGACCTAGAACTTTAGTAATATTTCTCAGGTAAGTAGGCATAAAACTTTAGGAAGCATTTCTCAGTAAATTTCCATAACTTCACCGTTGTCCTGAATGAAACTTACTGATGCTGTGAGTCGGAGAAGGACCTGCTTGCTGTTGTTTCCTGCAGTCCGTCATGCAACCTGCAGCGGGCTGTGCAAAGATGGCTTGAATTATAGACTGCCTTGGAGTTTCCTTGGCATATGTCATACATTGTGTGAGTCTGTCTGTATCATGTCTCTGAAGAACAAAAAAGTGTAATATAACTTTTCAGGAGCATTTGATACTTTCTATCTTAATGCATTTCATATTGCATGTGCGATCTGAGCATTCAGCTTTTGAAATCCATGACAAAGAAGTCATACTGGTAGTTGGTAACAAATGTTCTGTCATTTTTACTTAGCTGAGCAACTGCTATTAGTGCTGTTACTAATACCGAGCAATAAATTTAGATTGCTTTTGACAATATTGCAATAATCAATATTTTGCTCTTTTTTTAGCACTCTTACTTTACTGTGCCTGACATCAGAGAGCTTCCTAGTATACCTGAAAATGTGAGTATTCTAGAGGGCCGTACGCTTTACCATTTTTGTTTAACGTCAGCAGCAAAATAGATAACAATTGTTGTCTCTGGCATAGTAATACATTATATTCTGTAAAATATTGCTAGATGTTGAAGTAAACTTTAGGTGGTTAATTTATAGTAAGTATTGGATGGAAAACATTGTGTTGCTAACTGCAGAAGTACATGAGTAACAGGCCTTTTGAAGTACAAGGTAACAGTAGAATTTAATGTTTGTAATTTAAATGTAAGTAATTTAAGAAAAGATACCAAATGAACAGGAAATTGACAGCATCATTATCTTAAGCTGTAAGTCAAGGTATTTATTTAAAAAATACAAAGCTTTTATTATTACTTACTGTTAACATTCCATGATTTCTTGGCTCTAATATTAGTGAGGAAATTTAAAATATACATCTGTAGTTTTAGCCTACTCAAAATTGGGAAAGAACAGTGATTTGGTAACTATATGTAACAGTATGGTGGCGTTTCAGAGAACAACGATGGAGTTAATTTGTGTGAAAATTCGCTCACTACAATAAGCCTATGAAAAATTCTTGAAAGTAATCTCAAGATAGTTTTGTGGTTGCAATTTGAGTGAGTACTACAAGAGTCATCCTTTACATTAAAATGTAGGATTACGATAGAAAGGAATTTCACCCACTTTACCAAGACTTTAATTTCTATCAAAAAGAAGACAAGAATCTCTTGAGGTATTTCACCTTTATAGCTAACTTGAATCAGGGTCTGTTTTCTTCTCAGAAGTTCCAAAGAACTGCTGATTTAAAAGAAACTTCATAATTTCACAACTAAAGAGGCAATTTTTTTCTTCTGTACCCAGATTAATGTTTCGTTCTCCCCTTGCTGACATCGTGCTGTTTACATAGTTTTGTTGGTTTTCTTGAGGTATGAGACTTTGAGTACAACATGAAACTGAAACTAAAAACTAAACCTGGGAAGTAATTGTTGGGACCTGCTGGAGAGATAACATACTGGTTTGAAATTAATTTTATTTGAAAAAATGTTTCAATACAATATGTTGGGTTTATTTATTGAAGCATTATGGCTACTTATTAGTCAAGCCAAGGATATAATCTTGATGCTCAGTATCTTCAGTGAAGGAGTTCGATGTTTCAAACGTCCATATTGCTAGTATTAAGAAAGATCAAATACCACTTTGGTATTAACTTGCCTTGTTCTTTAAGATGCTGTCAGAATTCAGATATCATATATCCTTACTTGAAACATTTTGTATTGATGAACGTCTAGGCTCTTTGCTTTAAAGGTACATTATTAGCTGTAGTTGCTCAGGTGGTCGTTCTTTTCTTTGTGATAACATCTTCTGTATCATATTTATTTACACAAGAGCATTCAAGAGTTGACAGTCTGCATTTGTGATTAAAAGCTGAAATGTACTGAGGATAAAGTACTAGTGGACAGATTGATATGGGTAGGAAAAAGCAGATCTGCTAATCATCCAGTGAGACCCTTCTGAAGAATGACATAAGAGACCAGTAAAAATGATCCGTTTGTTAGATGGCTTTCTGAAAACGTCAAGCATACCTGGTTTCTTTAGGGCCACTTTTTCAGAGACTTTTTAAGCTTCCCGAAGTTGTCTATTATGTGTTTCGACAGGCCTCGGATTTCTAGCCAGATGATAGGTCTGTGGGAAGACAATGCTGGCATTTGCTTCTCTTAAATACTCTTTAATATGCTCCTGCTGTGTCTCTTAGCCAAATTTTTCTATGCCTGACATCTCAGTTTTCTTTCTTGAACATTTTGCGGTCTGCCTTAGCAACATATACCTCAATTTACGGCATGAAAGAAAGAAAAAGGAATCATCAAGACATTAAATCTCATTTGTGGATGATTTGTATGGCAGATAACATTTGGGGCTTTTTGTTTCTGTTTAAAAACATAGTTGCTAGCTTTTCCATGTAGTAGACTTTTCATCCTGACACATATCCTGTCAGTAAATTTAATAGATGTGCTTTTTCTTCTAAGGTGCTTTATTTTTGTAGAAATATGATACGTTAGGAGTAATTCAAGAGTCAGTTCCTGAACCTAAACTAGCTCTCAGTCTGGCTTGTGTTCTGTCCTAATCCAGACATGAAGTTACTTGTTTATAGGGGTTATATTTTCTGTTAATCTCTTTTATGCTAATCATCTCAAACTTCAACAATTTTTGTTTGATAAGCCTCAAATCACCTGGAGAGCAAGGAAGGAAGTTTATTTCCATTTTACAGGCTGGCAAATTGGAGGGCAGAGAGAAATGAGCTAGTAATGGTAAGAAACCCGTGGCAGGGATTAAAAGTGGATCATCTGCCTTGGGCCTGCTTTAACTGATATGGAACAGCTTAGTAACACGCTACATGGTAAAGGCTTCGGGAAGTAGAGCTGTATTTATGCTCTGTTGGTTATGTCTGCTGGTGATGTTCGCTTTATATTCGAAGGTATGAGTCAGCTTCCCAAAACATTTGAGCAGGAGACATGATGAATGCTCACGAATCAAAGGCTGTTATAAAAGCAGAGGCCTTGGGCCAGGAGGAGTTGGAAACCCTTTGAAAGCTGAACGCTCGGCCTTCATGGGAGAGAGTGCCATGTGATGCTAAAAAGCATCCTCTTTGAATCATTGAGTGGTGCTGATGTGCCTCAGAGGGAATGTGACTTCCCGTGCAGGTATCCTGTGCAGCGATGGCACTCTGAGGGATGGACTCCTTGCGGAGTCTGGGGTGAACTGGGGCACCTCTGGGAGCAGGAGTGTAAGAACACTTCAGTCAGTTAACAAATATGTATGCCCATATATATATATATATATATGCATACACGTACCCAAATTTAAAAAGCTGGGGCTCATTGTAAGAAAGAAAAATATTAAAAATGAAATCCATGGGTCTAACTGTCGTTGCAGTTGACTGTCTTCGATGTCTCAGGCATTTCTTTTGTTTATTTTTTTTCTAATGAGCATTGTGTCATTTCTTATGAGGATTTTATCTGTCTGTCAATGCAACTTTCATGTAGAATTGGAGCGTATTAGGGAATAATACAAGGACATTAAATGAGCATAAATCTTCATGGATTTTAATCAATTGGCCTGATTTATTTGGAATTCTATATATCTTATCAGTAATTACATTTTAAAACCCATATTAGCAAAAGTTTTAGTAGTGCCAAGCTTTGAAGTTGTATGTAATGATTAATGGAGAGCTGCACAGAACTCTATTCGGAATGTTAACAAACTTCTTGGAATTATCTGACTTGTGTCAGATCAATATGTTGAATGAGTCACGAAAACATTTAGCGTGGACGCTTCTATGTAACAGCTAAGCATTTGCTATTTCAAAAGATTTAAGTTATATGAAGCATTTGTAAATGCATTGTGACTTCAGAAATAAATTGGGTTCGTTGCAGGAGATAACAGTGCAAGACTAAATTTCCTAGTAGTATCTGTTGTGTTTCAGAATATCAGGTAAGTTAGTGGTCTGAAACGATGACATTTTCTTGGTGATGATGTTCTGCTGTATTTTCGTATCATTCAGTCCTGTATTTCAAAATGCCTGATTTCTCACTCATTGTAACGTATGTCTCTTGCTACCCGTTTTTCTTAAAATCCCCACTCCCCCTTTTTTATTTCCGTATTTACACCATTTGATAAAGTGTATTGTCTTCATTATTCTGTTCTCCCAAACAACAGCATGGCATTATAAAAGTGTTAGCTGCATACCAGATTACCTAACCCATGTTAGATTTTGAATGTGTGATATTTCAAAGGAAACAAACTTTGAAATAAGATGAGGGATTTCCAGTAGGAGGATGGAGAAGGAAACCTGACTCAATTCTATTGACCTAACAGGAAATTTCCTGAAGTCTTGTAAATGAAGCTGTTCAAGAGCAGACTAAAATGAGTGAGCTATATCCGTGTTACTGTGTTTGAGCTTCACTCTTTGCAGAGGAGCGAGCTCATTGCTTTGTTCCTTCAGTGAGAAATTCTTCATTAGATGATGGAGGAAGAGAAGTACATGAGGTTGGTTTTTTTTTAATCTCAGAAGTCAGTGTGCATGTGCATTTACTGATATTAGATAGCAAATGATCAAACAGATGATTGATCTAGGAATGAACTTTCGAAGGACCATAAGGGAATTTTGTAGCACTCTTACTGAGTTTTGAGAGGAGTGGGGATACCTGTTCCCATATTTTATTTTGAAAATCCCACTTTTTACTCTCCCGAGAAAGGCTTAAGTCCTAGGAAACAAAATACACGGCAATTATACTGCGAATTGGAACGCTTTCATTTGTATTTATTTAACTCATTCATGGTTTTGTCACTTACGAGACATGTCTTTCAAAATACATGTGTAAGTCCCAATTTCATCTTCAAAGATGACAGCTTTCTTATAAATAAAACTTAGAGCTAGCACGTGAATTTCCGTAGTATCAATACATTACCATACAGCCCACATGCTTCGCAGGTGTCATTGGCAAATTTCTGAGAGCAGAGAAGACTAAAACCTTATGAATCTTTCCATCTGAAGGTACATTTGTGTGTCAAAGCCAGTATTTCGCTACAATAAACTTGATGAAAGAATAATTGCAAATCAAGTCCCCGTGTCTGTTTTCCTCTCACCAGTGGATACTGCTGCCTTATGAACACATCCGTGCACATGCGTGTCTGCACCTTCAGGCAGAATGGAGGGATTATGGGCTCCTAATTTGGGTGGCATCAAAGCGAGTTCAGTGTTACTTAAAAATTCTTTTAATTCACACTATTTGCAGTAATTGTGTCGTCATGCACTGTGTTTTGGCGTCGTGGAAAGATGGGTGAGAGGGGGAAGAAGAGCCGTAGAGAAGACAGCTTATGTTTAGACAAAAATATCATGCTAATCAGCACAGATGGGATGAGAAATATAGAAAAAGTACATGATAGTTTAATAGGTTTTTGGCAAAATGTGTTGGCTTTTTTTTTTTTTCTTCTTTGAATATACCTGTCTGTGGCTATAGCTTTTCTGTAACAAAGACCCGAATGATTGTTTTATGTTAACGTGTTTGAAGCTAACCATAATGAGCTTAGTTTTTATCTATCCAGATACCGGTACAAAAGTCTTCCAAATACAATGCTTAATTTTTCTTTAGTTCTTTGTGTTTGGATGGCAAGCTGTGGAACATATTTTTGCACAGTATGAAGCATCTTGGCAGACTTCTCAGGCCAAGTATTGGTGGTTTTAGAGTTATCTTTGGATCTGTCAAAAGTGCTAATAGGCTTTGTTGAGCTTCTTTAAGTTTCTAAATCATATTTGCTTTTTGCTTTTCTGCACTTTTTTATTTAACGATGATTAAGATTGCACTTGAATTCATGACTAATCTAATTTTGCTCTCACATGTGCTTTTTGTATAAGACTGTCTTTATCATGTAGCAACCCTTTCATATCTGTAAGATGCTATTTGGAAACAAATTCCCTAATTCAGCATTTTTGGGTGCATTACCTTTTCCTCCACCACCCCCCTTTTTTCTAATTTTTGTGTTTTAAGACATGAAAATATCCTCTACAAACAAAAATCCTTTTTTGTTTGCCTTGCACTGTAAAAGCCCCTCATAACATAATACATTTTGATCAAGTTACCTACACAGTGGCTTTCTAGTTTTGATGGTAGAGATCTTAGGATCACATTCTGCTGTTTATTAGAAGACACCTTAATTATTTAGTAAATGATGCATGATTCATGCCACTACAGCATGTGCGCAGGGCAATTACGTTGGTAATGACGAATGGATAATGTTGCTGGCGGCTGGGCTGATGCGGGGGATGAAGTGGCCATAGCCTCTTGTGCAGCTTGCTCTGTTTTCTTTTTTGAATTTCAGTTATTTACAATAATTTTTACATAGGTACTTTTTAATATTCTGAGCAGCAAAAGCAAGGAAGAAACCTGTGTGGCCTAGGAAGTGTATATGTAAAGTTTCAGCGTGTTACTTGCTTGGGTCTTGGTCTTTCTATCTATACTTTAAAGGCAGATTGCAAATGTGCTTTGCTTACAAAAGTCTACTGCAATTAATTTTCTTTATACTATATAAACATACTGATCCCTCAAGTAAAATTG
>VYZW01041814.1:5070-17314 GCA_013401315.1 Balaeniceps rex
TAAATGAAGCTAACAATATGTTTGCCTGAGATCCCAGAAGCTAAACAAAATGAGAGTGAATAACCTTGCACTAGCTGTAAAAGTAATTCATACTGCAAGATACCATACCTGATTTGAAAGGATTTGTATTACCTAGATATCAACTGGGTAACAAATCAAATAAACCCAAGCTAGAAATGCTTTGTACTGAACTTAGTACTTGTACTGAACTTTTAGTACTCTGAGAAACCAATACTTGTGTTGCAAAGCACTTTAAAACATGAAACACAAGTATTCTAGTAAGGGAGAACTGACTACAAATAATAAAAAAAATTTATCAACACTGATGTAAATTATTTAGACCCTGGGGAGTGTGTTTACACAGCAGAGGACAGGGTACTGCAAGTGATTGCAACAAATCTAAGATAGTCAAGAAAAACTGGACCAAATTTTGTCTTTGTTAGGCAAAACCTTTATTGTGTTAGCAACCAGAGCAGTTGGTAAGTTAGATGTTACCGTAGAAATAAGCTGTAGGAAGAAAAACCTTGGAGTACTTAGTGGCTTAAATTTAAACCATAAAAGCAAGTACAATAAATTAAAGCAAAAGAAAAAAAAATCCACGTAAAAACGGGATGTGTAACTTCATGAGGATGTTCTCATGAGGAGTTAAAAACCTCCACCTAAACAATATTCACATTCAGTTAATGTTTTTAAGGAGGCAAAAAAATAGGAACAACAGAAATACAGAATGAGTCAGTGCTAGCCAACGGGAAAAGTGGATGATCCACCCTTGAGGGGAATGAAACTGGTCATGACTCAAGCGTCCGAAATGCTGAGCTTCTATTTAAACTCTGATTTTAATAGGGAAAACAATGACAAGAAGTTGAGCATTTAGGCCACAGTCTGAAACCCACTGACCTTGACAAAATCATGCTTATTAATTTGACTGTGTGCTGAATTAGCCTCATGGTAAATAAACATAAGGACCTAAAAAAAGAAGCATGTATGAAATGTAGCCTGTCAGCCTGGTGATATGCATGTGAACAGGACAGGACCTAGTTTATCAGCTCACCATACCTCTTTCTCACCTATTGACCATTTAAATCCTTAGTTACCAGATATAATGAAGTAAATAGGACACTTTGCTTGACAAGTGAATATTGATGCGGAAATGACTCATGGTTTTTAACAAATTATAATAAGGAGCATAGAGGAGGGTGCCTGAATTCATAAAGGTATTATGCAACTCGAGGGCATGGAGTACTTCCTGATGATAATGCTCTTAGACGTAGAGGAACACCACCACCTGCTCTTGAGAAAAGTGCCCTGCTTCTAGTGGCTGTCTTACTGTATTTTGACTACAGTCTAAACTCTCTAAAATTTACTTGTTTTCCAGTTGTCTGTTTTGCAGCTTTGCACAACTTCTGCTTGGAAAAATAAAATGGAAGAATTAAAGATGATACCTGAATTTAAAAACAAAGATGCTTTTCTCTTCATTGCTTCAAATGTAAGTTGTGTAGGACTCCTTTCTCCAACCTGTGAAAACACTAAGTGGAGAACAAGCTTTCCATGTCAAAACCTAACCTTCTTTACAGAGAAACACCTAACTTCTTTTCAGATGCAAATGCTGTAACCAATGAAAGGCAGTTAATTTTCTTGTAGTGATTTATCACAGAGTATGTCTATTAACCATCAGGGAATGAGGAACAGTGAGAAACTTGTCATGAAATAAAAGTAGCAGCTGTGTAGGTTTTTGGATTGGGTTTTTTTTCCTTTTTTTTTTTTCCCCTATATGATAACATTCTGAGAGAAATGGAGGCTGGCTGCACTTGCAAAATTGTTCCCTAGATTTTCTGACTTATTGCATGTATGTTACCAGAAAGTTCAAGAATCTAAAAGAAGGAAAAAAACAAAATAAAGCATTACTTTTCAATGGGAACATGTGGGTAGGGAAGAATAACTGCCTTTATTTCTAGAGTAGGGCATGGGGAGATGGGGAATGGCTCAAGGCTATGAGAAATTTTGCANATTTGCAAGAATCATCAGGTACACATAATAACACTGTAAATCCATAGTCATTCCACTTTCTTCTATTAATCTGTTGCCACAGCCTTACCCATCACCATTTGGTTGCTTACATTGAAAAGCACATTAAAATACATTACCACCTATGTTTCTCGTATTATTTCCCCCTAATATTTTTTTTGTACTTGGCAGATCTCTTGGCTCACAGGTTGTCTGTATCTTGTCTGGTTTTTGGAAGAATTGGTTGTTCGTAAAATAAGTCAATAGGAATTTTTTCTTCTGTGTTGCCTCTTCCATCTGAGAGAACCTTCCTTCTGCATACTCCACCAATTCATATTAGATGCTGAGCGGCATTAGTGTTTAGTTGATTGTATCAGCCATACACATTTGGGGATTTTCAGTTACTCTGTTAGAAATCTTGGCTCCATTGTCTGTTTAATTTAGATTATAAAGTCTATTAAGAAGGAATTACACATCTTCTGCATATGCCATATCATTATCTGTAAGATTGGTCATCAAAAAATAAAATTTAAATTATGCTTACTAATAACTAATAACAACGCTATGTTGCTCTTGTTTGCAGTAACCTGATACAGCTATTTTTTTCTAACTGATCCTCTTTTTTTCCCTTCCCAGGAAACTGATTTTAAACTCATATTGCTAATCAAACTATAGTTTAACAAAAGTTACTTCTTTAACTAACTTTAACTAGCAAAAAGGAAGGGAAAATGCCATTATTTCTTCTCAAATCAGAACATACCATCCAGTCTATTTACCTTAATCCATGACTATGACTCTCTTATTCCTGTTATTGACCAGTAACTCACATTTATAGGGAAAACCCCTGCAAGTAAGCACTCATCCATGAAGCAGACTATTCCCTACCTGGCTCACAGTCAGACAGAACTTGTAAAAAGGCTGCCCAAACTTGGCCACCTGTCAAACCTCTTACTTTATTGACCATTGTAAGATAAATCTCCAAAGCATATTTAGTTTGCAAACAAAACTGGTATTGCATCTCTCTCTGTGGACACTTTAAACCCATTGTTTTGTTCTATGTGATAATATTTTCTATTGCTTATGACAATCATTAATGTCTTATGAAGTGCTGCATTTATTTTCTTAATGTTATTCCAAATCTTTTCTAAACAGCCCTGAATTGGGCATGCCTGACTGTCTGGAATGCTGACAAATATCACTGTTCATGGATGGTTAACTAGGCAATGAGCTATTCACCACCCCAGTGTGGAACATACTGTATTTTTGAAAGTCATAGGAACAAATGTATTTCTCTCTCATGTAATACAGAATGTAAATTAGATTTATAGTTGGCAATGGCATAAATAGATTAATTGGTATGGCCAATAGAAACTAACCTTTTTAAGCTTTGGACAGGGGCAGAGCACAACACAGTGGCTTGTTTTCTGACAGTAAATTCCTGTTCCACCTGGTAAAAAAGTTGGTCAGTTAAGGGTCATTCGTAATGCATCAGGATGTATAGGTGGTCTTGTTGTATGTATTATACCTGCACTACAGCACCTGTGACTCAGATTGGAAGTTGGGTAAACTGCTTCTTCACCAGTTATATAAAATCCAACTTTACTCATGTGAAAGGATTTCTTTGCTTCTTCGTTGGTCTCTTTGACTCTTTCTGCAGTACAGCTCTAATTTGAATCTTCCTAGATAATGATGGTGACTAATAGACACTTCAATAATATCTTTATTTCTTGAATTGACAGAAATATCTGAGATTAAAAATGAGTAATGAAGTACATCATTTAAACTGAAAATATGCTCTGTGAAATGGATATATTAGTGAGAAGTTCACTTGTTTATTCTGGTGAACTTACTGCTTAAAAGCTGGAAATTCACCTAGGAAAATTTATATCTGAAGATGTATTTTTTTTAAAAAAAAAGGTAAAAGAAATGAAAACAAACTCTGATGTGTTGGCAGTGTTGGCATATATTCAAGCTTTGAGATCTTGGTTCCCAACCAACCAGACAGTAGAGATTGGTACAGCTTACAGCAGTCTTGTCCTTGAGAGTAGATCTTCCTGCAATAACCAGAGTATTTGGCAAAAGGCAATGGCATGGTCAGGTCTTAGTTCAGAAGCAGACATACAGAAAGTAGTAAAGTTGTAGTGGTAAGCTATGGGTTTTGTCAGTGACACAGGCCACTGAGCTGAATTCAGGGTTATTGACTCAGGCTCAGTATCTTGCAGAACGGAAGCACGCGAGTGTGAGTACATAGCCCTTCACATACTAAATTCCCTGACCTCTCAAAATGTACAACTTTAAACTAGCTTGCAGCATGTAATTTTTAAAAAAGAAAGGTTTATTATTATTATTTTTAGAAGCACTGTATTGACTTTGCTGCAGGCTATAGGTAGAAGGATAATGGCACTGTGTCTCAAGAAAGGATTGTTAGCATTCAGTTAGAGTAAATGATTGCTGTTAGCATTCAGCTGGAATAAATGATTACTGCCAAGAGACAGCTATACTGCAAGCTCTTCAGCTGTTCTGTTTCAGTGTTACTGCATATAGTTGAAGAGCCTTCCAAAATCTTGCATTCAGTCTTTCAGAAGAGTTATCAGAATATCAGATTTCTACTCTTCTGGGGGAGTGAAAGGGGGAAAAAAAATCTATGTGTTTGAATATTTGGAATAAAGAAAAAGCTGTAGTAACTTTAGCAGTCTGAGAAACAATTAGTGCTCTAGATAGTTGCTTTATAATGAAACAATTACTTATATGTTGATTAGAGGAGAAAAAGATGGTGAGAGGTTAAAGGAGAAACATGTTTGCTTGTGACTTTTTAAATATACAATTGGCCACCTACAGACAGAATTCATTAATACCAAATTTTATTTAATGTTGGAACAGCAGGAATTTACTGAAAATAATTGAGAAAAAAAAAGGATCATTTACCTCCTTTCACAGAAAGTCTTTCTTTCAAAAGCTGCTATGAATTTAGGAAAAATGTAGGTCTCATATAGTCATCTGAGGAAAAGCGGAAGAATGGTGACCTAATTCTAACAAAAAAATACAAAACAATATAATGTTAAATTAAGTCATACTATCATGAGGCTAGAGAGTAACTTTGTGTTGTCTCATTTACTGGGAATGATGGCTTCTAAAGATTTCAGTGAACACACAAAATATAATCACATGGCCCTTTCAGCTTTAATCATGCAGGTAGAATGCACAGTCCTTTGCAAACTGAATTCTCTGACCTCTCAAAATGTACACCTTTAGCTCAGCTTCTAGCGTAAGATTTAAAAAAAGAAAGGGTTAGACAAAGGCAGTGGCTGTTGAGAGTGGCAGTCTGCCAGGGGCAGTGATGGCTTTCCACCTGACTTTGTCTGTGTAGAATGAACCTCAATTTTCCAGCAGTATAACCTGCCCAAACAGCCAGTGTCCAGCTCCTGCTCATGTCCCGGTGCTGCTGGTGGTGCAGGACAGAGCCAGACCCAGAGCTACTGCCAGAGCTGGAGGGTGGCTTCTCCAAGCAGCTGCCCATGTGGCATCAAGAGCAATGGGCACTGCTCACTGATTCTCCTAGCAGCAGCAGCAGGAGTGAGGAGCAAGGCACTGCTGAAAACTCTTGATCCGGTTCTGCCAGCAGGATTCGAATAGTAAAGTCCACAGTATCACTTACATGTGTTTTCTATGGTTATGTTGCTGTCTACTTGTAACTATTCTGAATCTGGGTCCTGTTTCTTCAGCTGTTTCTGTGCAGGCGGTGATCAGAAAACCTCAGCTGTGTGGAGCCCTGGGAAGAACTGAAAGTAGACTTTTTGGACCATAAGTATACCTGAAAGAACATTTCAGGCTTGCAGGAGGCAAGATAGGAGAGAATAATGCAGGAATTCTTTAATAATTCAATATATAAAAAATTCAGTATATGATTTGGTTTGACAAGAATCTGTCAAATTTGAGGATTTACTATTACCTTTAAGTAACATAATTATTCTTTTGAACTCCGCAAGAAAAATAACTGTTAATGGTGTACAGAAAAATGCAACTGTCATACAGAGCTACTTCAGTGTACATGCTCATTTAAACATTCTTACACAAGAAAATCTTGCCTGTTACAGCTGTTAGTTTTACTGATATATTTCCCATATTAGCTTTCCTGGTTTTGTCATAAGAGTGTTTTTTCTATATTTTAACTTAAAATTATTTTCCAACCAAAAGGTGATGTGTTTTCTTTTTTTTCTTTAAACAACACAATGAATGTTCTTATAAAGGAGATGTAAAGGTATCCAGCTAAGTTCACACAAGTATTCTTATTTCAACATCCAGCATTAGGAAGGTAGGGAGAGCTGGCTCCTTTCTGAAGCTCTACAAATATGAGAAGGCAGAAGTTTTAGCTATCATCTTGTGCCTGCTCAAAACGAGGTACAGTATCTACAAGAAAAGGTAATAGTTCAAAAACTTTTGTGAATGTGCAAAATGTGTTGCACACTTTTTCGAGAAAGATGATTGCCAGTTATTCGTATTTAATTTTAGGGCACCAGAAAAAAAACCCTGTTATCTTCACCTAATAGTTACAAAGAACCCCAATGCAATCTGTGCTGGTGTGCTCTTCAATAGGTTTTGAGCCCAGCAATTGATATACTGAATATGTCCTAAGTTTATAGCAAGCTTTTGAGGAAAAGAGTTATAGTGTAGAAATGAATAAAGGGTCGTGAGTGAACAATGCTTCACTGAAACACTGCCTTGCAGAGTCAACTTTAGGTAGAAATTTTTTTGCATCCTGAAGGCAAAACGTAATGCTTCAGGTATATGCACTAAAACAATGTACACAAAGGCAAGGTCGTATATAGAATGAGGACTACAGATCCTGGTAGTTTTATTAAACTGTTCAAATTCAAAAGCACAAGGCCAGATTTTTAACCCAATGAAATGACTCTGTCAGGAAATGTATTTGGTTAAAGGTTGGATACCTGTGTTGCCTATGAGAAGGGAGCCACTCATTCACATTAAACACAATAACTTTTTTGGAGGATTGTAACACAGTCCTTAAATTGCTCTACTCTTAACAGAATGACTGGCTCTTCTTTCAATAGTTATTTTGTTACCACTGCTATTACTGTTGTTGTGTTTACCCCTGCTGGTTCCTGCCTCCTAAGCTGGCAAATATAGCTGGGTGTCTATAAATAGCTGTTACTCATTGCAAAAATTGAGCTCCTGAAAGCAGTCACATTCTGATGAGTGTTTAAGTGGCAATCTGAGACCACATATCAGCACCTGCTAATCTGAGATTCATTCTACTTTGAAATTCACTGTCTTAAGTAATAGTATTTCAATCAATATATGTTTGAAAACATCTTACAGTCTTTCATAAAGAGAAAATTTAGCACCATGAAAATTCCTTTAAATAGGTAAATTTAAATACTTGTTGGCCTATTAATCAGTGCACAATGCACAATAAAATATTACTAAGTAATTAATGGTATATTCTCATCTTTGAAATCAAGAATAAAGGCTGTCCGTAATTGTCCAGAGTCCTTTCCTTGCTATAGTATTCCAGCAGATTCTTTTAGCAAATGTCTATGCTCTGCATTTTTTACTTTAGAAATACTGTAGCTTGGATTGCAAACTTAAATCACAGGCAGCTCAGTTTGTACTCTTGAGATGCACTGAAGCAGCCATGAATCAGTATTGACTTCATTTCTCCACTGTGTCTTTGAAAAATACATAGTTTGATGTCTTGGGTAATTCTGGAGCGTCATAAGAATGGGCAACAGAGGAGGCATAGCTACTATTTCTAAGCCATAACTTCTTTCCTATGAGGCAAACCTTCATTACATATTTGTTGCTCTCCTTTCACTCTAATCTTGACCTTTTCAACTGGCTATTTAATTCAGGATATTAACAAACTCGCTATGCTCACAGTTTATGACCTTTTTGTAGTTTCTTACACAACTGTGAGAAAATTGACTTAAGGCTTTCTGAATACCTTCTCTTCTGTGTAGGAGCCTACAGTTTGTTTTTCAAGGAAGCACACTGATAGTCTGTGACAATTCCCTCAACTGAACAAATTTAAAACTAGACCTT
The DNA here is from genome assembly GCA_013401315.1 of Balaeniceps rex. Taxonomy (NCBI): domain Eukaryota; kingdom Metazoa; phylum Chordata; class Aves; order Pelecaniformes; family Balaenicipitidae; genus Balaeniceps; species Balaeniceps rex. The sequence continues at coordinate 13,135 of VYZW01041814.1, forward strand.
TCAACTCCCTTGTCTGCATTTGCTCCCCAAAAAATTCAAATTTTCAGATGCAGATGGAGTGCTAGTGGCTTAACTCTGTAGCTGTAGCTTATCACTGGAAGCTCTTTGAAGAGCCAACAATGCATTTTAAACTTTAGTAGCTTATGCAGGAGAGTGATTTTGGGGTTAGGTTTTTTAATTATTATTTGTTTTCTGAAAACCAACTGGATTTTCTCTTGAAGATGTCCAAAAGTTACAATCTTGATTTGGTTTTGGTGCCTGTTTGCAAATATTTCTCAGCTGTTTTATGATGCAATGACTGCAAAATGGGCATTCACTGGCTCCCAATGTGCACTGCTTCAGGTGTAACTGTACCAGGTGTACTCATATCTACCTGCCAATACCGAATATTAGAATATGGGCGTAAAAGAAATTAGGTGCCCAAAATTCCTTTTTACAAGACAGACTCCTGTTACCAGTTTCCACTATATCCACAGAATAAGTTTTCATTTCAGGTAGCCCTTAGGATGTGTTTAATTGCTTTTTTTTCCTGTCTTGAGTGGTAACAATTGTTGCCATTGGTTTTTTTTGGTTTTGCTTTTTCCTAGTAAAGATATCAGAAAACCCCCACAAAGACACAATTCAGATGGGCATGAAAAACTCACTGTTCATTCTTAATTCTTGGAGAAGTCATCTGCTGGAATCAAATTGTGTTGTGTGTGAGGTGGTATTGGCATTACTGGATGCAGTGATTAAGTAATCAGTCTTGCTTTTGATACAATCCCAGAAGTATGCTAAAAGCATACTTATGATGATGAATAGCAGAGCATAATTGATGAACCAGCATATTTCACCACTGTGAAAGGCATTTTATAAAACTAGCTATTTCCCCAGGCCCACAGTTTGCAATGTTCTCTTCATAATGTTTTGTTGGTGGTGGTGGTTTTGTTGGTTTTGTTTGTTTGTTTGTTTGTTTTAAGGAGTACTATGTACTATAATTCACTTGCCAATTTACATTTGCACTGTTCCAAAAGTCTGATAGTTGTTAGACTTGAGGAAGGCTATAGCAAATCCTGTCAATTTTTTTTTTTGTTTTCCTGGTCTGTATCCTTTATGGTAGCTTGTTAACATGTGGTAAAGTAAGTCGCTTGGCTTAAAGAGCAGCCCAGAACTGAATGAAGTTGACTTTATAAGTTAATAAATAATATATGGATGCCAACATCAAGTCTGCGTGAAGTTGGATTCCCAATTAAGTGATTGACTGTATTTTTTTATGTAGATACTTTCTATCATTTGATGATAGATACGTGTTTTTGTCTGGAAGTGCTTGATGGAGAATAAGGTGAATTCTGCCTTGCAAATAAGTAGGAGTGCAGGTTGGAATGACTAATGGCTCACCTAAATAGTCAAATACTGAGATATAACATTGATAGCAGCAAGTACATTTGAAAATGTAAACTACATATAGATGAGAAAATGCACCAGCAAGAACTGTACTGTCCTGTTGTGAATAGCATAATCTGTGAGCAACGGTTATCTGCATTCTCCTGTGCACATTATGAAATAACTTTAACTTGTAAGAAGTCTCACAGCTGGAAGTATGCAGCCTTGTCTGTACATGCTATATAGATAATAGGGCTACATACGGGTAGATGAGAAAAAAAAAATGCATCAAAATATTCTAAAGCATCTATCAGTTTTAAACAAATAGATTTTTTTAATTCAAGGTGAAATGTGGTAGGCAGGAGGGCTTCAATAGTTTTGGAAAACATTTCCTCTTTAGTAATCATCTTGTACACAAGTTTACTACAAGGAATATTCCTTTAAACAGGCAAACAACTGTAGGCACCAAAGAGAGATTTTTATAGTGACAAAGTTCAGTCCCATTACTGACAAAATGAGAACTTGGCTCTGCAATCAAATCAAAATGTGCTGACTGTAGTACTGGCCCCCAGATTTAGTGAAAGACTTTTAAAGAAAGAAAGCTAAAATAAGTTTTTAAGTAGTTTTCTTGTGTGCTACTTCGAAGTATCTCCAGGCAGATTTACCTACTTCAAATTAGATGATTCTGTTTTACTTCTTAAATGGGAATGGGTTTTAATATTTTTGTAATTTGATTGTGAAACATTTGAATTTAACATACTTATAACACAGATGAGTCTTACAAATAAGACTTACAGTAAGGTTACTTTCCAATTTGTGATGGCTATGGGCACTACATGAAGCATAGATTTAGACCAACTCCATTCCATCTGTACCATCACAGAACTAAGAATGATGGATGTATAAGCTAAACTAGAAAATATAACATAAACTTTTAAGTTCTTTTAGTGTAAGGTGCTAGAAAAGTGACTGAAGCTTTTATTTTTTCACAGAAGATTTAAAAAAAAAAGCCTCAAAGCTTGCAATGTCAACCCCCCACCCCAAAACTACACCACTCTTTAAGGCAGCTGAGGAAGAAAAAGTGCATGTTATTTGGTAGTGATAACAGTTCTGTTAGGGAGTTATAGTTATAAGTGTTGTATATATACTTATATAGACAGATCCTTACTGTTTTACAAAGAGGAACAGTATTTTCAAGTGTATTTTATTTTAAAAATAAGATTATCTTATATTTGTCTAGAGTAAAATTCTAAAAATTATTTACAGAAGTAATGGGCTGGGATATAAATGGCCTCAAACTGCACAGTAGAGTTTTCATGTGTCAGATATATTACAAAATAGGCATGGTCCTGACCAAACAGGATTTATGACTGTGAAGGTCAGCAAACTTTGTAATAGTTTCTCTCTAATTTGAAATTTATTGGGCTTATCTGGGTTGCTGTGACTTCCAGATGGATTATAAATGGTTGTGTACAGATGTTCTCACAGATTGTAGTGCACATTACCTCTTAGGTTATTCTAATGTAATTAATAGAGGTGTAAAACTATTACAAGATCAGTATCAAAGAGCATTGATTCCAGAATTTACTTCCTCATCAGTCCAAATACAGATTAAGAAGGTACTCTTTTTACAGACAGTACGAAGAATAGGAGGGTAAAGATGCATTGACTTGATGTTTGAATGTGTTTTATAATGTGTTTGCAATCGGTAGCCTTGTTGGCAACCAGATTTCACCCAGGAAACCACAGCTTCTAGTTCAGTTGCCCCAAACAGTTTAGTTAGAGAAAAACAATTAATTATCTGTGACTGATGCATCTGAATGTGAATTTGTGTATCAAACTCCTTCTAAAAGGACTTGCAAGTAGCTGTTTCTATAAGCAATGAGCACCCAGATATTCTAACTCAGGGCATCACTGATATCTGAGAGCTGCAACTGATTTTCATATTGTTAAATCATGAGATATTTTGTAACCCCATAAAATTCATCTAGCATTTCCAGATACTATCTGTTCATAATCACAATGGCTTTGTTATGGACTCTCAGAAAACAGCTAAGGAAGTGTAGGATATTCNAGATTGTAGTGCACATTACCTCTTAGGTTATTCTAATGTAATTAATAGAGGTGTAAAACTATTACAAGATCAGTATCAAAGAGCATTGATTCCAGAATTTACTTCCTCATCAGTCCAAATACAGATTAAGAAGGTACTCTTTTTACAGACAGTACGAAGAATAGGAGGGTAAAGATGCATTGACTTGATGTTTGAATGTGTTTTATAATGTGTTTGCAATCGGTAGCCTTGTTGGCAACCAGATTTCACCCAGGAAACCACAGCTTCTAGTTCAGTTGCCCCAAACAGTTTAGTTAGAGAAAAACAATTAATTATCTGTGACTGATGCATCTGAATGTGAATTTGTGTATCAAACTCCTTCTAAAAGGACTTGCAAGTAGCTGTTTCTATAAGCAATGAGCACCCAGATATTCTAACTCAGGGCATCACTGATATCTGAGAGCTGCAACTGATTTTCATATTGTTAAATCATGAGATATTTTGTAACCCCATAAAATTCATCTAGCATTTCCAGATACTATCTGTTCATAATCACAATGGCTTTGTTATGGACTCTCAGAAAACAGCTAAGGAAGTGTAGGATATTCTGCATTCCTTCTTTTAGTGAATTGCTTTCTTACCAGCCGAAACTGTGTTCTGGCACCACTGCCCCTTATGAATCAGAGATAGTGTGGATTATTGATTGGCTTTGGCTGGGATAGAGTCAGTTTTCTTCATAGTAGCTAGTATGAGGCTATGTTTTGG